>JAQBSW010006131.1:32500-51248 GCA_029291075.1 Eudiplozoon nipponicum
CTACGTAAGTTGATCGAAAACTTGCGCATGTATATTGGTAAATAATATTTGATATCGACATTAACGGCTGTTTCTCTTTGATTGCTGGTAAAGGCAAGTGTGTTACCCTAAATAACACTCGTAGTTTGGCTGCATTAAATGTGCGTGTCAATGCTGCTTCAACTTTCTTTTGTGCCATTCGGGAAACTGCATCCCCCTTAAATGGGATGTTTAGGTAGACTGTTTTCTTTTCTGGCCCATAATACGTCTGTTTCTGGTTAACTCTCCTTTTAATAATTGATTCAATTAATTGTCTGGGATAGCCATTAGACATTAAATCGTTAATTGCTTTATTATATTCATTTTCTCTAGAATCTTGACTAACCAACCTGTCAATTCTTGAAAATATATATATATATATATATATATATATATATATATTATAACACGCATTTGGTGTGGCACACCTAATGACGAGTTAAACAATCAATGATAGCGCAGGTGGTGATAACAATTCTTTAAATCAAGCTTTCGAGCTTGAAGTAAACCCCATTCCCATTGAATTTAACGAGACTTCGAGGGCTGGTTAAATACAATGGGATTGGTGTTTATTTGAAGCTCGCAAACTTGATTTAAAGAGCAATGTCGAGTTAGATCGAGCAGCACGAGAGAGAGATATACAAAATTCTGTAGGAACAATAGTTGTAATCTCATGCGTACATGCGTTTCGTGCTTACAGATGACTCATCAGTGAGATCGGGCACCCGGTTGGAAACTAATTATATAGAAATGAAATGTGAAAGAGTTAGTCAATGTACTCACCTTTAGGTATGTGGATTCAAGCAATAGTGGAGTCAAATTCATTTAAACTAATAGAAATTAAAACTTCCAATCAAACCTACCGCATGTATTGTTTACACAACGTGAAATAATTTGGAACTCTACACACAATATATATATATATATATATATATATATCGAGATGCAAATGAACTGAAGGGGAAGAACATCCTACAGAATAAAATGGTCTCGCTTGACGTCTCATCCTTATTTACAAACATACCACTGGATAAGACAACGGAGATCTTGTGTGATCTCATCAAAAATGAGTTTTTTGACTTCCCTATAGACACCAATGACATCAAAGACCTCATATTAGCATGTACTAAAAACGTGCAATTTACATTCGAAGGGATATACTACCGCCAGATCAATGGTGTAGCTATGGGAAGCTGCATCGCACCCCTCCTGGCAGATGTATACATGTATCACCTGGAAAAAACGAGTCTGAAAGGTATAATTGACCAGTGCGCACTCTACAAAAGGTATGTAGATGATATCTTGTTGTTCATCTCAGAAGCAGCAGACCCTTCCGAAATCCTCAAACAAGCAAATGGAGTCGATCCAGACATCAAATTCACTCTCGAAGTAGAGAAAGACGACAGTTTCCCATTCCTTGACATCAAACTCACTCGAGAAGCAAACGGAGATTTGACACTGGCCATACATAGAAAATCCACTTTCACCGGACAATACATCCATTACAACAGTAGTGTGCCAAAATCCCACAAAAGAAACTTAGTAAACAACCTAGCGAACAGAATCAGGAAGATCTGCTCTGAACACAAGATTGAGGAAGAACTGGGCTACCTCAGGAATATTCTGCTAATGAACAACTACCCAGAGCGGTTCATTGATGTCAACATTAGACCACGGCAAATTCGTACTAGAGAGGACACCGGCAAGCAGGTTTACCTAAACTTACCATTTAGAGGCGACATACCAGCCTCAATAATTGCACGGCGGCTGAATAGAATAACTAAGGACAACTTTCCCAGTGTTAAAGTTAATATGACATTCAGTACACAGAGAATCATGAGGTTGGATGCCAAAGATCAATTGCCACTTCTCTCCAAATCATTCATAGTCTACAAATTCTCATGTATGTGCGGTAGCACATATATCGGACGTACGAAGAAGCAATTGATAAGCAGAATCCAGCAACATTTGCCACAGAAATTGATTAACAAAGGCTTGCCACCGTCTGGAAAATCAGCTATTTCCGATCATATATTAGCAACGGGGCACCCTGTCAATTCGACCAATTTCACAATTCTACACAAAGCAAAATCTGAAAAATTACTTTTTATCTACGAAGCGCTTTACATAAAACAACAAACACCTGAACTTAACATTCAAAAGTTTCATCAACATGATATCCTTATCGACTGGCCAAGGATAACAAAATTCAACAACAATATACTAGTACCCAGCCAAGAACCAACAGGCCCTCGATTAGAATCAACAAACGTACAATCGGATTGGCAACAAGGTGAAGTTGAGATAACAGAGGCGCATACGATGACAGAAGTCTCCAAACAGTGTGAGCGTTTAACAAGACAATCAACATTAGCGTTGTTACCAAGCGAAAATAGCACTCTCGCGCAGCGGGGTGAAACAATTAACTATACTGGGAAAAACAGCACTTGTATAGATAACAGTGAACAATTTGCACAAATGGCTAACTCTCAAGTTATCAAAACAATCATGACAAGATCTCAGACATCACTTCGCAATACTGCGAGAATGACCTTTACATGCAAACACACATACACAATACAAACACAAACGCATACACACTCACCTACTAGTCAAAACAAGAAACAGCAGTAATAACCAGTCAGATTTGTCACCAAAAACATAACCAATTAACAACCCAAAATGTATAAATATGTATGATTGTATAAGAGACGTTTAGTATTCACGAAATAAATGGCCATTATCCTCTTAGTTATTTGTGTTTTTTTTCCTAATTATAAGAATATATATATATATATATATATATATATATATATATATATATATATATATTCATTCATTGTACCCTTCCTGTGTGCAAAAACAAAAAGAAATTTTATCAGATATAAGAAAATTTTCTTTCTCATGGTCTTCTCAAATATCTACTCATGATTCTTTTGAAATGCGAGCTTTAATAAAATTCATTGTACCCTTTTTATGTGCAAAAACAAAAAGAAATTTTATCAGATATAAGAAAATTTTCTTGCGCAACACATCATCGAAACAACGCACGTATGTTCTCCAGACGTAGCATTCAAAGTAATTACTAAATGCAAAAACAAAAGGGAGCTAGCCACATACGAAGCCTTATGGATAAACAAATTGCAGCCGGATTTATGTAAGCAGAAGAAGCACGTACAAGCATTGAGCTTGAACTGGATGTGACGCACGCAATTTGATTGGTTTCTATTTTTCACACTCGCTTTGTTCACATATTTCTATCTTGTTTTGCTTTCCAATTTATACATAAAGATATGCTCATTAGTAGATATTTGAGAAGACCATGCGAAAGAAAATTTTCTTATATCTGATAAAATTTCTTTTTGTTTTTGCACATAAAAAGGGTACAATGAATCTACTCATGAACATACCTTTATATATAAATTGGAAAGCAAAACAAGATAGAAATATGATTTAAAAGAAACATGTTGCGCGACAGGAAATAAACAATTTACCTGATTTTCGGATTGCGTACCGAAATATTTGAATCCACTGTCATCATGATTTTTGCAAATATTTCGGCCTCCAATTACGGAGGCCTTTTTCAATGCCAAACACATCACACACTTAGTTGACAATCAATATGTCAAGTGGAAATATTAATTTAAACCGTCTCATTTATACTTGTTTTTAGATCTCTTAAGCATAACGTTTTTTTATAAAAATGTTAGGAAAGTGTATGTGTCTACATGTATACACTCTTCGCAATGAGATTACAGTGATATAATGACAATTAATGACAACTCACTAGATAAGCGTACGTCATGCCTGTGTGTATGTGTTCTCGTTTGTTTTGAATTGAGGAGTAATCAGTTAATGCAAGTGTACACTCATCCCAGTGAAATTACAGCGATTTGGCAACATCTGACTATTCACTGGATAAGCGTGTTTGTGTGTATGTGCGTGAGCGTTTACTTAAAACTGAGAGCTAATCTGTTACATGTAATTACAGGCACGTGTAACGGTCATACAAGTAAAACTAAAATGATAACTGTCATTTCCTAACTGCACATGTCAGACCTATTTTACACTTACTTTTCTAAATGAAGTAATTACGAGTGGCATTTCAGTGAGAAGGGGGCAAGATACTATGAATAGAGCAAAATTAAATTATAAACGGATAAAGTGTTTCAATAGGGTAGAAAGTTAAATTAAACGGTACGTAAAAGAAATTAAAAATTGCCTGATAAAGAAGATACTAGTAATAGTGCAAAGAAATAAAATAAAAACTAAACCTTGCCATCATGTATACATAAATGTATGTTAAAGGCGCTACACTAACAACAGAACGTAAGATAACAGATAAAATAAGATAACAAGTAATCAAGGATGAAATAATAAGATAATCAAAATAAATTAGGCGATATTGAATTAATCAATCTCCACCTCTGTAAGTTAATATCAGTCCAGTGTTCTTATTCTTTTACTTGAGCGAGTTTCTGATTCTGATTCTGATTCGTGCAATCTTCGTTTTCTACCATTATTTAGTGCTGTATTCCAAATAGGACCTAGTGATTTTTCTACGGCTGTTTCATTCATTATGTCATTTCTCGATTTAATTTCGACGGATTCTCTAATCAGTCTAGTCGATCTGCTACGGCTACAAATTGATATACGTCTGCACCCATCCCAATTAATTGAACAAAGAGAGTGTGAAAAATAGAAACCAATCAAATTGCGTGCGTCACATCCGGTTCAAGCTCAATGCTTGCACGTGCTTCTTCTGCTTACATAAATCCGGCTGCAATTTGTTTGTCCATAAGGCTTCGTATGTGGCTAGCTCCCTTTTGTTTTTGCATTTAGTAACTACTTTGAATGCTACGTCTGGAGAACATAAGTGCGATGTTTCGATGATGTGTTGCGCAATAGCAGACGTGTATTCACCATTTGATTGAAAACAGGCGTTCAAGTTACAATGTTCTCTCATTCGAGTAATTAACCGTCTGGTCGATCGGCCTACGCAAGTTGATCGACAAATTGCGCATGTATATTGATAAATAATATTTGATATCGACATTAACGGCTGTTCCTCTTTGATTGCTGGTAAAGGCAAGTGTGTTACCCTAAATAACACTCGTAGTTTGGCTGCATTAAATGTGCGTGTTAATGCTGCTTCAACTTTCTTTTGTGCCATTCGGGAAACTGCATCCCCCTTAAATGGGATGTTTAGGTAGACTGTTTTCTTTTCTGGCCCATAATACGTCTGTTTCTGGTTAACTCCCCTTTTAATAATTGATTCAATTAATTGTCTGGGATAGCCATTAGACATTAAATCGTTAATTGCTTTATTATATTCATTTTCTTTAGAATCTTGACTAACCAACCTGTCAATTCTTGAGAAGCAACCACGAACTGTTGATAATTTATATTGAAATGGCACAAAACTGCTGTAATGCAAATACTGTGCAGACCATGTTGGTTTATGGTAAATTGTTCTGTTTAATTTACCATTAGTTTCTTTCTTTAATAGTACATCTAGGAAAGGCAGACAGTCATCTTTCTCGTGCTCTGACGTGAAGCCGATATTCTTATGTGCTTCGTTGAAACTTTGAAGCAATGTTCGTGATTGCGACCTGTTCTTAAGTACAAGAAATATATCATCCACGTACCGTATATATTGAGCACATTTACTTATGTCACTCTTTAATGATGTATTTTCTAGGTGCCCTAGAAAAATCTCAGCCAACACTGGAGATAAGGGGCTTCCCATTGCGACACCATCAGTCTGTTTGTAGATTTTTCCATTAAAACGAAATCTTATATCTGATAAAATTTCTTTTTGTTCTTGCACACAGGAAGGGTACAATGAATTTATATATATATATATATATATATATATATATATATATATATATATATATATATATATATATATATATATATATGGCTAGGGGAAATATCGCACTTGCTTCATTAGTTTGTTTATTCTAACAGGTGGTGTACACAGGACCAGCGAAGTATGCCGCCATTGGCATCCGAAATATTTCCAGAAATCAAAAACAATTGCAACGCCATCCTCATTAGTCACGACAAAGATCAGGTAATTTTAAGAAAATGATCTTGTGTTTTATTTCGCCAGCGAATCTGTCGTTAATGTAGGGCGAAAGTGCGTTTTTACTGCATAAAACGTTTTTTCCCCAATTCATGTTTGGGACTAAATAAATACTCGTAGACAAGCCTAAGTGGGGATTCCAAATATTGTCTTAAGGCTAGGCTTTTTTTATGCATAAACGACAATCAAGCTTTGGAAAAAAAATTAATTTAACAATTTTACTACCTCATATCAGCTGCTAATTACCTGGGTTTTAAAAAACATCTAACTGGCATATCATCAAATTTGCCTCCTATAATTGCGACGCGAATAGAAGTCACGTTGCCTTGCCTTTCACCTGAAAGGTCACACTTCATGTGAAATCACACAAATATGGGCTAGACGCCATCTGAAATTCGATGACATGTGATGATAATTGGCGTCATTTTTTGCAATTAGTCACACGGGCAATGAAACTATTAATTCAGATTTATTTTTAAATCTTGCCAACCTAATGTATTCGCATAAATTTTCTCGCGGCTCTCTAGATAGCAGCGAGAAAAAATAATTTTGTTTTACACTATACAAATGTTTTACGCATTTTCTCATCAGGTCGAAAAGGCTGATACTAATTACATGAATTTTAAACGTAAACAATGAGAAAATTGAAACAATTATTCGGATAATTCAAGCGCACCATTTGTACCCGTTTATCTATAAAACATAAATTTGGCTGTGAGTTTTATTCTACAAAGCTTTATAGATTACCTGTTCATTTTATTATTTACACCTGGCAAGCTTCCGAATTCCAACATACTAACGGGGAATTCATTGGTTTGCAGCGTAATTTCTGCTGGTCAATCATCATTCAATTTAACTTACACCGTTCACTCGCATTTTTCGATCAGGCTATTGGTTAAACGTACTTTCCTACGGCTTTCGCAGTCTCAATGACACCTATTGCATAAATATAGATAGACGTATGTTGGGACCTACAACAAGATGAATTGAGCAGATGCTGACGATCAGAATGTAACTCAGTCTGTATTCAAATACAGAGTTCTGGTAAAATTTAGAGGTATGGATTATATTATTTGTATTTAATTTTCTTTGAAGTGCATTTTAATAAACAATAATGGGAAGTTGGCCCATTTACAGATCAAATCTACACACGTAGAGGTGATTCCACTGTCTAACTGTTTCATATATCCTAACGCCCTTATTTAAATCATTAAATCAATTTGGTGAGGTTGAAGTAAACACCAATCCCATTTGTATTTAACTAGACGTCGAACAACATAACAAAACAACCGCCAGTCGCAACGCATTGACGCGTTTCGACCTTCCATGATCATTATCAGAATACGGCGACAAACTGAATAGCGAGGATCAAACCGCAATGCAAACATGTGGAAATCAAATTTAGATATGCGGCTCTCACATCTAGCAGTTTCGCATACATTGAACTTGACTGGAAATGTCGGCTGCACAATTTCTATGCAGTCACGAACATTAACTGTTTGCAGCTTTCGCCACATATACATATATAGGCAACACAATTTAAACAATAATTGATTGCGCGGGTGGTGGTAACAATTTTTTAAATCAAGCTTGCGTGCTTGAAGCAAACACCAGTCCAATTAAATTTCCCCTGTCGTTGAATAACGGCACAAAACTACCGCCAGTCTCACGCATTGACGCATTTCGACCTTCCACGATCATTAACAGAGTACGACGGCAAACTGACTAGCGAGGATCAAACCGCATTGCCTATTCATGGAAATCTGCATAAATGATAATAAGTGTTGGGTATATTTGGCAATTTATACACTACAATAGAAAGAAAAAACTGTTCAAAATATAACTGGGAAGCACAGATAACCAGTGGCCGAATTGACGCACCGATGAATATATTTTAGCGTGAGAGTGGATTTCAAGCCTTTCCTATGCACGATGAAGGCGTAAATACCACTAATAATCACGTGTACGCGTGGTTCAGATTTGTCCGAGAGCGAGCTCCGCCACGAGATTTCAGCATCATACTCATTCTATAAAACATAGCACAAAGTCGCCATTCGAAAGGAGGCGCCCAGTTTGGTCCGCTAATTTATTAATGTCACCTACGTCCGTGTACTTTTAGGTAACATTAAATGATTGTTCACGGATATGCATATCGCAATGCATCACGGCTAGGATGTCCCACGACCAACCCTCGCCATATACAAGCTTTAAATACTTGTGTAGCTTGACAATTTCCATTACGTGAGGAATAGCCCTTTTGCATCACACAAAGACAATGTTTCTGGATATTTGGTAATTTATTTAAAAAATTTCAACATTGTTACGACGTGATGCGAGCGAAGGTGTACTAGATGCTTATTCATTGATGTAAGCCTATGCGTGAGTTCATCCAATGTCACAAGCTGACATCTCAGAAGAAATCATTATTAACATGATGTCTGTGGCAAGACAATTCATGAAATAGATCACTCTCACCCATTTCTGAAACTCCGCCAAGGGTTAAAGAAATTCTGCTGCGGCATTTAAACCTAATCTCCTACAAAACTGAAGCTTTTAAACGCGTCCACATTTAATCACACGTACGTGTGACTGGCGGTAGTTTTGCTATGTTGTTCGACGACTGGTTAAATACAATGGGATTGGTGTTTACTTCAAGCTCGCAAACTTGACTGCATAGAAATTATGCAGCCGATATTTCCAGTCAAGTACAATGTATGCGAGACTAATAGATTTGAGAGCCGCATATGTAAGATTGCTTTCTTTATATATATATATATATATATATATATATATATATATATATATATGAATAGCAGTTTGATCCTCACTAGTCAGTTTTCCGTCCTCTTCTGATGATGATCATGGGAGGTCGAAGCGCACAGAGAATGTGCGAATGGCGCTAGTTTTGCTATGTTGTTTGACGTTTAGTTAAATACCATGAGATTGGTGTTAACTTCAAGCTCGCAAACTTGATTCAAAGAATTGTTACCACCATCCGCGCAATCAATTATTGGTTAATTGCAGAGCCATGAATAAGCAAACCTTTTAGGTTTATGTAATTATTCGCAACAATAATTTTAAACGAACCCTGTTCATATAAAATCACAGATATGAAATGTTGACTTGTAGGCAATAATTTCACATGTAAGAAACATAACTAAATAGACTTTCACAACATTTTCTCTTTTTCTACACCGTTTTCTATAGCTGAATGATCTAAATAATCGATGATTTGATTAAAGGCACGTTTACATATTTATATAATTCAACAAACGTTGGTAGCGTGGGCGGTGATAACATTTACTATAATAAAGTTTATGAACTTGATATAAACACCTCACCCAATAAGTACATACGATTGTCAGTACCATCTAAGAATTGTATTCTGTAGAAAAGGCAATTCATCCAGTAGATCGGTTTGGTCCTTATTGGGAACTCATCACCTAGTGGGCAGAATTTGACGCGGGCAGGTCTCGAAGCTGGGCCAATTCTGGCCAGAACGTGATGAGTTACCAACTAGGACTAAAACTGGACTACAAGATGAATTGACGTTTCCATACTATGCCATTCTTTTATTTATATTGACAAATGTATGTACTTAATGGGTCACGTGTTTATATCAAGATCGCAATCTTGATTATAGTATGGGTACACAAAATCGGTAAATATGGTCCCTCATAAACAACTGCCTCATAAACAGCTCTGAAAATAATGCAACTTTCCTTTGTCTAATTGTGCTACTTGTTTCTTAAAGTAGAATGAAGTAAATTCGTCAAGTTGAAACGTGGATCGAAGTGAACAATTCCTATTGTTTTTTCCATTTGTTGAAAATTTAGACAAACATTTGCAAATTTATTAAATAAATGTGGCGATCTCAATATTAACACGAGTCTCATTATGTGCATGAATTGTTCAGTACTAGCTTAGCATAATATAATGTTGAAAAGGCAATTAATCAAATAAACTCGTTCCGTCCTTATTGGGAACTCTTGAGGTACTGTCCATCATTGGCATCGGGCAGTTCGTGAAGAGATCCCAATAACTACGAAAGCGAACTACTGGATTAATTACCTTATCTATATTATACAATTATTAGTTAATACTGAGAAATATATGTATATAACACCAATAGAATAAGACAGTGTTGTTATGTTGTTCGACGAATGTTTAATTACAATGTGATTGGCGTTTATTCCAACCTAACAAACATGATTTAAACAATTTTTACCACCACCGTAGAAATCATTGATTTTTTAATTGTATTACCTATATATAAATGTCGCGAAAGCTGCAAAATATTATTGATTGTGAATGTATAGAAATTGTGCAGCTGACATTTCCAGTCACATAAAATGTATGCAAGACTACTAGAGGTGAGAGCCGCATATCTGATATTGCTTTCCATATATATGCAATGCGGTATGATCCTCGATAGTCAGTTTGCCGTCGCACTCTAAGGATGATCATGGAAGGTCGCAATCAATTATTGTTAAATTGTATTGCCTATATATGTATATGTGGCAAAAGCTGCAAACAGTTAATGTTCGTGACTGCATAGAAATTGTGCAGCCGACATTTCCAGTCAGGTTCAATGTATGTGAGACTGCTAGAGGTGAGAGCCGCATATCTAAATTTGATTTTCATATATATTCAATGCGGTTTGGTCCTCGATAGTCAGTTTGCCGTCGTACTCTGATGATGATCATGGAAGGTCGAAACGCGTCAGTGCGTTGCAGCTGGCGGTAGTTTTGTTATGTTGTTCGACGACTGGTTAAATACAATGGGATTGGTGTTTACTTCAAGCTCGCAAACTTGATTTAAAGAATTGTTACCACCACCCGCGCAATCAATTGTTGTTAAATTGTATTGCCTATATATAGTATATGTGGCGAACGCTGCAAACAGTTAATGTTCGTGACTGCATAGAAATTGTGCAGCCGACATTTCCAGTCAAGTTCAATGTATGCGAGACTGCTAGAAGTGAGAGCCGCATATCTAATTTTGCTTTCCATATATATATATATATATATATATATATATATATATATATATATATATATATATATATATATATATATATATATATATATATACTATATATGCAATGCAGTTTGATCCTCACAAGTCAGTTTACCGTCGTAATCTGATGATGACCAATTCATGTGACAGCCGGTTGTTTCTTTTTATTGTTCGACGGCTCGGTAAATACAATGGGATTGGTGCTTACTTTAAGCTCGCAAACTTTATTTAACGTATAGTTTTAAAAGTAACTGCTTTGATCTTAAAGCACTAGTTTGGCCTTTCATGCATAAATTGTAAACTCTTTAATGTCATAGGAAAATGTAATTCTGAATCCCATTCATTGCTGAATATTGTTGGACCTAACACTTTATCGTTTACCTGGCCACTTCATAACGGATACATTCTTCCTATAGTTTACAGCATTTTTGGCGGGCTTCAATTATATCTTGCTGCGTATTTGCGATAGTCTTAACACGAATTTGCCATTGAATTTACAATTTGAGGACCATACTTCATTTCAGTGCCTGAACTGAGAGGAAGTAATCGACGAATCTCCTAACAAATTGGAAATTCGTCCGAGGATTTAGAGATGTAGTTATTTTTAAAACAATGGAATTTCTAAAAGATTAAACATTTCAGACATCGTCATTACACGTAAAGCAATAAAAATTTTCTTGCCAACGTAGGTTATCCACAGGAAAACAATACTGAGAAATTTTGTTTACTGTTTAACTTTTTGGAAGAAAATTTTTGCTCTTGGAAATTTGGCGATGACCAATTATTTTAGAAGCTTCTGCTTCATTTTCAAGAAACTAATTTTCAAGTGTTATTTGGCTTTCAAATTTTTAAAGCTGAAAATTGTTGAATATTGTGAAGAAAACACAATTTTCAGCTGAACTATTTGAGTTGACTACATAACAAAAACGAATTATAACAATTACAGGGCAAACTTCAAATTTACTCATTAAAATATCAAAATTAAAGCATACAAAAACTAAATAATTCGTAACAACACTCTAGAGGATGTAAACTTCTTACAATTGACATTAGATGAAAGAACAATATAACGAAAAGCACCTTTATGGTTTAGTAAGATATGTAAGTATTGGCAAAATGCAGATTAAAAATCAAACTGAACACGGTTTAATAAAGTTTAATATTATATGTATGCGTTGAAAGGAGAAAATTCTTCTTTCGTCTGTTTTGGTTTGAGCTAATTTATATTTTTAAAGATATCAATATAATGAAAAGTTTATTTTAGATTGAAAATCAGTCCTCATTAATAAATTTGAACACACACACACACACACACTCATATATATATATATATGCAAATGGAGGATTGTAAAGTGAAGTTTAGTTGTCTCTAAATAAATGGCCATTATCCACTTTGTTATTAATGTATTTTCTAATCCTAATTTGAAATATACTGTGTAATATTTGAAGGCAATGGACATTATATATATATAATTAACTAACCCCGGTTTTAAATGGGATTTTTAAAGCCCCATGGTAGGTTCACTTGCACATTTTTGGACAATGTTGATTTGTTGAGAGAAACTAAATTTCGATTGGTCAACCAAAAAGCACTAAGTGCACGATATCACAAAAGATGTGTAGGCTATGTATGTGGGGTACATTTCGCTTTTTTACGGCATCTGCACTGAAATACTTGTGCGTACCACTTTTTTATATATAGTTATGTCATCCTTTGAAGTGAGCACAAATAAGTAGTGTTTCATAATCTGCTACAGACTGGGGACAAGTGAAGTTGTAGTAAAACCTGTCTGCAATATAGCACAAGATCTGCAGGTCTCTAAACCATAGATTCTGAGCTGATTACCATTCACCTGATGTGAGCATGCCAAAGTGTCATCTTGCAACAGGACCTCTTCTGAAAGAGGAAATCGCTACCTCAGACACTGTTTGATCTGTGCAGCCCAGAATTCTTGATTTTGGCTTTCAATTTCCACCTTCCTTCTGGATTTACCAAAGCCTTAGCGGAAAAGCAGTAAACGTAATAGGGGTCCTTTTTAAGGCTAAAACATGATAATGTTATTTGATTGTGGTTAAGCCAATAACCCTCATTTGTTAACGTTTATTTATTCTGAATATTTTTATTTTTATAGTATAAAATTTCTATTTTGCATATCTAAACATTACATGAAGGGTGAAAAATGTCCACATTTTGCCCTCACAATGTATGGATAGAAAGAGTATAAAGCTAAATTTGATCTTAATGTGATTTGGATACATAAAGTTACAAATTATTGATTTTATTTAAACTAAGTTACACGCCATTTAGTTGTTTAAGGCACGCTTGACTGATTTGCTAAATTTTTAACGCTGTCAACAATAATTAGCTTAAAATGCAAGGATTGAGCTAGCGACCTTCTGTTGTTATGTTTACCAAAATTCGATACCAATTTTAAGGGGTTTTAAGCAAATTGCTTGCATCGAAATAGATTTCTAACATTCACTTGCTCTCTTCCTCTTAATTATAACAAGCTCCAATTGTTAGAGGCCTCAGCAAGATAAAAATAGGCAAACTATGTTCGTCATTTTTCATCTTGCCCGAAAACAGTTGTTTTTATCGAGTATATTTTTTTAAATAAATAAATATATATGTAAATTTGTGTGTGTGTATGCGTGTGTGTGTGTGTGCAATGTGTATGTTGGCACACAAACGTTTGTGTGTTCATTTGTTTTGTCCCTCTTTTTATGTCTCTGCAACGGCAAATTGTTTTTACAAATTCGCATTTCCATAAAGCTATAAGTAATACTGTGTCCTTCATTATAGGTTTTCAAATTTTTTTTAAATGGAAGG
The DNA here is from genome assembly GCA_029291075.1 of Eudiplozoon nipponicum. Lineage (NCBI taxonomy): Eukaryota > Metazoa > Platyhelminthes > Monogenea > Mazocraeidea > Diplozoidae > Eudiplozoon > Eudiplozoon nipponicum. The sequence continues at coordinate 46,459 of JAQBSW010006131.1, forward strand.
CTTAGCAAATATTTTCGCGTGTCACTCACATCTATATACCACACGCTTAGCATAGCTATGTTTCTGTTAGGCAAAATCGTACTAACCTATTAAATATAAAGTGTATTATGCATTTATTTTAGATATTTACATCTCACATTTATACTCATTGATCTCTTAACTAAAGAACTTAATAATAATATACATTAATTGATTATTATTACAATTATTATTTATATCATTATTGTTATTTATTATTATTATTTCTTATTATTCTTTTTAAATATTTTAATTTATTATTATTATTATTATTATTATTATTATTATTATTATTATTATTATTATTATTATATTTATTTATATTTATCTTAGATATTTACATCTCACATTTATACTCATAGGTCTCTTAACTAATGAATTTTATAATAATATAGATTAATTGATTATTATTATAACTATTATTATTTATATCATTATTGTTATTTCTTATTATTATTTCTTATAATAATATTATTTTTTTAAATTATTATTATTATTATTATTATTATTATTAATATTTTTCTTAGATATTTACATCTCACATTTATACTCATAGTGCTCTTAACTAAAGAATTTTATACTAATATAGATTAATCGTTTATTATTACTATTATTATTTATATTAATATTTCTTATTATTAATTCTTATTGTTATTTTAAAATTATTATTACTATTATTATTAATATTTTTCTTAGATATTTACATCTCACATTTATACTCATAGTGCTCTTAACTAAAGAGTTTTATAATAATATAGATTAATCGTTTATTATTACTATTATTATTTATATTAATATTTCTTATTATTAATTCTTATTGTTATTTTAAAATTATTATTACTATTATTATTAATATTTTTCTTAGATATTTACATCTCACATTTATACTCATAGGTCTCTTAACTAAAGAATTTTATGATAATATAGTTTAATCGTTTATTATTACTATTATTTTTTATATGAATATTTCGCATTATTAGTTCTTATTGTTATTTTAAAATTAATTATTATTATAATTAATATTTTTCTTAGATATTTACATCTCACATTTATACTCATTGGTCTCTTAACTAAAGAATTTTAGAATAATATAGATTAATCGTTTATTATTACTATTATTATTTATATTAATATTTCTTATTATTATTGCATATTGTTATTTTAAAATTATTATTATTATCAATATTTTTCTTCTTCTTCTTGTGCTTGTTCTCCTTCTTTTTTATTATTATTATTAATAATGATAATATTACTGTTTTATTATTATTATCCTCATTTATGGCAATGAAAACACGGCGATAATTTGTTAATAGCATCCGATTTTTATAGAAATTTGAGTTATTCAAAATTATTTGTTCAATAGCATTAATATATTACCATAGCTGAATTCAAAATGTTTTTCTGAAAATATTTTCTAAATTGCATGACAGATCATAGCATGTTACCGATGAAAATGCGTTTCGTCACAATAAAACCTATTACTCCATTACTGACTAAACTTTGTACTTAAAAAATATTTAACTAAAACCAAGTTAAATTATTTTCACAAAAGGAATATTATCCATAGCATAATAATACTGAATGATATTTTAAATCTAATTTCTTTGCAAAATTATTTGCTGTAAAAATCTTGACATTTAATTCAAGAAAACATCTATTCAATTGTGAATAACTTACGGACGAAAATAATTCTTAGGCACAATCCAATCTGACGAAACCCCTGAGCCCGACAATAGATTGTTGAGGGCCAACAAATGCTGAAAGTTAAAAATCGAAAGGCAGATATTTTTGTAATACCCTGACTCAGTTTGTTCAAAACAAAGAAATATTTTCAAAATAAGCTCACGTCCAAATGATTGTTGAAACATTGCGATTTGGTTATATTAACGACAAATTAAAACGTAGCACTACGTGAGATATGGAGAAATTTCCCACTAATTAAAACTTTTAAATTTCTGTATTTGTATATTTATGAGTAATAAGTTCTATATCGATATATTTATAATTATGTGTATATTAAATAAAAGTATAATTGTACTGTCATATATATATATATATATATATATATATAAACAGAGTGACGAGGTAAACTGAATAACAAGAACCAAACCGAAATTCATAGGTATGGTACAGAAAATGAAAAATGTAGCTCCAAACCGAAAAGTCTCACATTCTTGTACTTAAGTGAAATTATAAATTTTGCATATTATAATCTCCGAAATTAACTTGAACACTTAGTCTTACAGTCCGATCTGGTATTTGAATAATTTAAAATCAAGGCCAGAGTGTGCATATATATTAATATATAACTGTTAAATATTTATATGAATGACGTCATGACTACTGCGAAATGCGATAACTGATATCGATCAAAGCCCGGATGTATGGATTTATTGGAGTAACAAGCTTTCAGAAATAGTTGTGCTTCTCAATTTTGGTGAAATTTAGCATATCTTGAAATCCATTGTTTTGGTACCATGTACTTGCTCGTCAACCATACTGTCGGTACTCTTTATAGGCTTAGTATATACATATTATATTCAGTAAGTTCGCTTTGAAGTCGCATTGTCGAGACATTATATGATGTTAGCTTCACTATTGCAGGTTTACACATTCGTCTAGGAGATTGTACCGTCCTATTATCCAACATTCTTCGACCAAATATATAGTGGTTAAAGGGCGTAATACCGGCTCCTACTGATGAGTCGCCAGTAAGCACGGAACGAATGTGCACATGAGTTTATAACTTCCGTTTATGCTGCATTTTGGTTTATCCTACTGGTCACATCTGAACTAAATTTTTACTAGGTTCGCAACACCTAATACACAGTTGAATATTTTCGGTTTTTTTCAATAATTCGGCTCGGGTATAGGCGAAAAATATGTTCTTACTCAACGGGAAAAACTTAATAGCATAGCTCAAATCTACCTCATTGCGAGACAATATATTTCTTTTTGTCTTCAAGTAAGTTCAGGTTGAAAGGTTTGAAAATACTGAAATGACAAAAGATATGATAGATAGCAGCCCCATGGCTACAAAAAATAATCCTTTCAGCTTTTTGTATTTATAGATACACATGATAAATTTATAAGTACTTGGAATAAGAATTAAGTGTAATCTAAAAATTTTAGTGCCTTAAAAAAATATTTCGAATGAAACTAGCGATTTACCTATATTAAGCTTGATACAGCATCATTGTTTCTTCAACATGATAACAAAATTGTAATTGTGAACTCGGTGTTGTATACATTGTAACACATAAATTCAGACAGAACCGGGAAATTAAGCCAAAGTCAGCGTGAAAAAAGGATCATCTCATGTGCAAATTCGTTTCGACTCATCAGTGGGAACCTGTTTTACATCAGTATTACACCATATATTTGGATGAGGAATGTGGGACAACTGGACTGTAAAATATTTTACACGGTAGTATATTCAAACAGTAATGAAGTTAACTTTACATAAAGTCTTCGACAATGCGACTTCTGAGCCAACTCAATATATGTATATATATATATCTATATATATATACCGATCCTCTAAATGATAACAACAATCTGGTTGCCGAGTCGGTAAAGGGTACTTAGGAATTCAAGCTATGATAAATCTCACCAAAATAGATTATTAAAATTAATTATGAACACCTGTTACTCCTGCAAATCTATACACTCCGACCTAGGCTGATATCATATCATCAATTAAATATATATGAAATAGTTCTATATTCATAGCTACGGAGATCTAATATATATGCGATTGTGAATCAAGTGTTGCGCACCGTGTAACAAATTGGATTCAATGGAATCAGAAGGATAAACCAAAGACAGCATGAATAAAAGGTACAAACCTGATCAATACTTATAACTTATACATTGAATAGTTTTTATATATATATATATATATATATATATATATATATATATATATATATATGGCGTATTTTCTTACAGCCCGCCATATTCTTAATAAGACAGAGTAAAAATTTAAACATTTGGTTAAAATAAAACAAATACATTGAAAAAATATTGCTTATGCTAGGTTATTTATCAATGAACAATTAAAACAAACAAAAATGACTGTTCTAGAAAAATGACCTAATAAACGTACACGACGACTAGTCTTAATTTAACATCAATAAATTATCGATTTAAACTGAAAATAGTGATCTGTACATACGAGGATAAAAAATGTCCCTAATAGTGGCCGTGATACATCAAATGACGCCAAAATTGATGTCATGTACATGAAGTTTACGTCGAACTATCAACTGAACTCGTGAACTCATTTTTAAGCGTGCTCTGATGTAATTCCCCTCATGCCATGTTGCTCTTTAGGCTCTGACGTACTCGTTGACTCTAGTCTAGATGATGGCCTTTATGCTTGATCATTATCACAACCCAAATCCGGAGCTCAAATGCAGACTTCAATCGATGAATGGAAACTGGTTTACAATTTCCATTATAATCAATTAGAAAGAACTTCAGACCGTGCCTGATTGTCAAATGAGGTGCGATATGCTTTGGCTGACATATCTAACGAACAGCGTCCCTTATGAAATAGGTTTGTTTAAATGTGTAGTAACCCTCAATTGGTACGCTTGCGTATGGCGTTCTCTCGTCTGTTGCGCGCCTCTGGTGGTTCATCTCTTACTTCAAGACCGTTCGTTAAATTCTGCCAGCAGTTGCGAAGTGTAACCAAATTTGACCTGTGGATCTGATGCTTTTATGCTATCGCGAAACCTTGATCGCATACCAAGTAGTAGTAGTAGTAG
>JAQBSW010006132.1:0-51247 GCA_029291075.1 Eudiplozoon nipponicum
TTTGGAAATTTCTGTCACCGTATGTGCATTTGGTCTTTCCTCTTCAGTTTGTTGCAAATCTGATTGAATGTTTGATGAGTCTAGTCGAGGACGTGTTCTTTTTTGCCTGGATACTAGTAAATTGTTGCTGAATTTTGTTATACGTAGTCAGATGATTAGAATATCATGTTGATGAAATAGAAGTAAAAACGAGTCAGATTTGTTGTCACTGACATAATCAAATAAAAACCCAGAATGTATATAAATAAAAGATTGTAGAGCGAAGTTTAGTAATCTAGAAATAAATGGCGAATGTACTTGAAGAGTTCCATATAAGTAAAAAACCCGTATATTGGCTGAAGTTCCTGAACTAAATTGTAAAATGCTTAGTTTACACTGCCAAATGTGTGTATTTATTAGGATTTGTGTCTTGCATCACAATCGAATTTTGAAGTACATCATTTAAAAATGCAATTTAAAAAATATATTTAATTTAAGTTTCATGGCAGAAATTTATTCTTATGCTATCAATATATTTCGAGCACTCATCAGGAACATGTCGGAATTGCTGCAACCCGGGGCCGAACTAGGAAATATTTTGTTTGTCAATATTTAGCTAATCAACTGCGCCTCGGTTTATGTCCACATCGCGGATGTAGTGCAATGTTCCACATGAATACGCGGTCGACTTGGCGACTTCATTCGCTACATTATGCGATGTTTAGTCCATACATATGATGTTATATAATATATATATATATATATATATATATATATATATATATATATATATATATATAATTTCACCTTTTAATTGCGAGAGATGACCTTTACACGCAAACACGCATACACACAAACACAAACGCATACACACTCACCAACTAGTCAAAACAAGAAACAGCAGTAAAAACGAGTCAGATTTGTTACCACTAGCATAATCAATTGAAAACCCAAAATGTATAAATATGTATGATTGTATAAGAGATGATTAGTATTCACGAAATAAATGGCCTTTATCCACTTCGTTATTTGTGTTTTCCTAATTATAGGAATATATATATAGGAAACAATTTTATAAACAAATACGTGGTGTCCCAGTGAGACAAATTTTGTCGGTCCCAATAGCAAATATTTTTATGCATAACAATTAAAAAGTAATTGATTGCGTGGGTGTATTGTATTTAACAATGCGAGAGCCGCATATCTAAATTTGATTTCCATATATATTCAATGCGGTTTGATCCTCGCTAGTCAGTTTGCCGTCTTGTTCTGATGATGATCATGGAAGGTCGAAACGCGTCAGTGCGTTGCGACTAGCGGCACTTTTGTTATGTTGTTCGACGACTGGTTCAATACAATGGTATTGGTGTTTACTTCAATCTCGCAAACTTAATTTAAAGAATCTTTATGCATTATTGGGAAAATAATATTTGGCATAAGACGTGACTGAAACTAAAATTGTATCTAGGGTTCTTGAAAGGCATATTAATGATCTGAAATCATTTTGATGAGGAAATGATAAATTCATCAAATTTGACTTATCAATTGATCGAACTTCAATTTAGTCTGGTGAATTACCATTTTTGATGTCAAGTTAATTAGAAGCGATCAGAAAGTAGATAGATATATTCTTTAGGAAGGATACTTATTCGGGAATCCTGCTTAATTTCAGTTAAGCACCTTGTTCTTGCCCCAACCCTATCTATTGAGATCAGTGTTAATACAAAATTTCAAACGTTAAGATTTAACTAATTTGTCGGACACATGCAAAGATTAAATCAACATCTGTCGACTACAGTTTCATTTAGATGGATGCACACATGTATTAAATATATTTAATTGAATATTTTTTATTCAAGTATATATACAAACAAATGTAAATGCGTGTGGTGCGCCTATTTTATTATATGGCAACATCCTTTATTAAACAAGCCCATCTTACCTGTGAATTAAGAGTTTTGAGTTAAATTTCACACATGCATAGTTCGTCTGATTTCTAATTTTATCACTAGGCATTGAAAAAGGATATGAAGAGTGTTCCTGATTTATTGAACTCCCCAACATATAATGTGAGAATCACCTCAATTACGTCATTTCAAATGGTGAGCAATGCAAACATAGTTTAACGCATGAAAATGGTATATTAATATTCATCCCTCTAATTTCACTTAATCGGAGGAACAGCTGTAATGGGCATACGCGCACACACATACACACATATTACGCAACTATTTATTGGAATGTTATTCTGAAGTAGAAATGATATGGCTAGAGGAAATATCGCACTTGCTTAATTAGATTGTTTTTTTTTAAACTTGTGATGAACGGTGAACTGAAGATGGCATCGACGAAAGGATGCCGAGATATATTTTTAAGAAACAAAAAAATGGAATTCAGCCTTCGTTATTCACAGAACAGATCAGGTGAATTAAACAAACCCATTTTCACATTTCTGTCATTCTTTTAAGTATTCTCCTTATTTGATATACTTATGCATAGCCTTAAATCACCACTTCAAAGAAAACATTCCAACACCCTTATTATAAAAAAAGAAAACGTGCGAGATCCATTTAAATTTTTTGTGTGTCTTTGACAAAAAACAATATTGACGATTGATCTTTGGATTTGCTTTGCTTTCTGAAGTATAAAAATGATATTAATTTTTACATAATCCAAAATAAGATGAGAATGATATGCTACATAATTCTGGCAAAATTCTTTTTTGTTACTTATTGCAATATTACGATGAAGATATATATATATATATATATATATATATATATATATATATATATATATTTATAAAACAAAAAAAGAAAACAGTCTACCTGAACATCCCATTTAAGGAGGATGCAGTTTCCCGAATAACACAAAATGAAAGTTGAAGCAGCATTAACACGCACATTTAATGCAGCTAAACTACGAGTGTTATTTAGGGTAACACACTTGCCGTTACCAGCAATCAAAGAGAAACAGCCGTTAATGTCGACATCAAATATTATTTACCAATATACATGCGCAAGTTTCTGATCAACTTACGCAGGCCGATCGACCAGACGGTTAATTACTTGAATGAGAGAACATTGCAACTTAAACGCCTGTTTTAAATCAAATGGCGAATACACGTCTGTAATTGCGCAACACATCGTAGCATGTTAAATAATTACTAAATGCATTAAGAAAAGGGAACTAGCCACATACGAACATATAGAAGCCGGATTTATGCAAGCAGAAGAAGCTTGAACTGGAGGTGACGCACGCAATTGATTGGTTACTCTTCTTTCAAACTCTCTCCACGTTTACATATTTCTATCTTGATTCGCCTTTCAATTTATGTATAAATAGATGTTCATTTGTAGATACTTGAGAAGAACATAAGAAAGAAGCGCTTCTTTTATCTGATAAAATTTCTTTTTGTTTTTGCACATGGAAATGGTGCTACGGATTTTATTAAGACAGGCATTCCAAAAATATATATATAGCGTCACCAACAGTCAGTCTAAATTGTCTCCTCGATAAAAAGGGAAAGAACGCCATTTTACATCATTAGAAAATGTAGCTTTTATTGAAACTACAATTATTTTCTAGTCAAACAACGTTTTGAATGTTGATCCCGTTTTACGTTGATAACCAATTGTCAATTTACACAATGTGTCTAACCGTCATTTTACTTCCAACTAATATAAAAGGGGTAATAAACTAGGAACCGTCGAAAACAAATCAGGGCTTCAGGTGTACATATATTCTACATTTAAGCTCACTAAACTTTCACCTTCACCTAGTATACATTTATCAACAATTTAAACAAATTGATAAGAGTTCCTCAAGGTATGGCATAAGAAATATGAAGGATTTCTTATTCTATAACATAGAAACCGAGAACTTTTATAAGTTGGGGAGTGTTTGATATTGGCCATAATTATTAATGTATTACCAGGCTCTTGCACTTTAACTAAACCATACGCTCTGGGTGCAACTGTATCTCTTTGTATGAGAGTGTTACCATGCGTCGAATCCAATTCCTCATTAGCAATCATATTATTGATAAATAATTTTACTTGCCCTCGTAATCTATCAATCGGGTCTTTTGTCATTTTATTGTATAACTCAGCTATGCTTAACTGTTTCAACATTTTATTGTTATAATCGAATTCATTCTTCAGAATTGTAACTCATCGTTTACTCGCTTTTTTCATATAACATTATTCGATATTAACTCATTTCTGAGACGATGAATTTCGTAGTTAAGTTTAAATATATCCTCGTGATGTGTTGGAACAATTGAGGCAACGTCTAATTCAAATTTCACATTAGCCATATCTGAAAGACGTTTCGCCGTTTTAACAGCCTCTATAATGACGTCATTTCTAACTGATCTTTCGTTTGGAATAGTTCTGTTTAAATATGGTTGAGCAGTTCAACCTGATTCAACTTAAGATTTTATGTAGATAGATCTACCGTCAGATTAGTTACGATTACATTTCTACGGTCTTCGGAAGGTATATAAATTCCCAAATCAGCCTGTTTGTTATCGTGTCTAATTCTGATTTTTAAAATATCTCTATTACACTCTTGGCCAGTAAACTCTTGTATACAGTCAAAATATTCTGCATACGAAAGAGCAAGAAACATAGAACTTAAACTCGTTTTCTCCTTAATTATTAAAAATTTACGTTTGTCTGAATCACGAAGCGAAGTTTTCATAATATTTATACAAATGTCTATATATACGTACTATACGCGTTTAAAATTAAATTTAATTTAAAACAAAAACATTTAGGAATAATACTATATTTTAAACATTAAAAAATTTGGCACTAACCTCATGAGCTGTTTCTTTGCTTGCATGTCTTAATATACAACTTGACGGCGTTGTTTCTGTAATTTTTTGTCAAATACTTCTTAAAAGATTGAGAAAATTACGAAACTGCATGTAACAGAATTACCATGACCAAAGTTATGAATATTACAGCCTGAATTACAGTTGTTTTGTTCATTGTCGATATTTCGGCAGCCTATGACGGCTGACATTTTCGGTTCACCTAGCATCACGAGTATTAAGAAACAAACTAATGAAGCTAGTGCGATATTTTCTCTGGCCACATCATTTATTCTTCAGACTGACCTCTAACTAGATACTTTTAATCACGGTTGCAGTCTTGATATACAGACCTGACCCATTATGTACATATATTTTTCAGTATAAACTAAGTATTGCATAGTGTGGAAAAGGCAATTCTAAAAGTAGACCGGTTTCGTCTTTATTAGGAATTAATCACGCACTGTCCAGAATTTGACACAGACAGGGCATGAGTCTAGGCACGTCGGCTTCGGAATCTGGTCATCTAACTAACCACGGTGCCATTCTGTCGCAACTGCACACAATTTCCAGTTATATATTAACTAATGTTTTTCGGTTAGCCTTTCATTTAGGTTGAGCCTATATGGCATCCCTCTAGCCCTAAAGTTCCAACTAAATATCCCCAATCTCTGATTATAGAACAGATACCATGTTATTACTAGAGAATTGCGTGTCATGTGTGTGTGTGTGTAAATCCATGGAATATGCTAAAACCATTTCTTCGACACCGCGCGTGTGGCAAATATAAACTGGAGGATCAAATACGTCATTCTTTTACGTGTATATATACAAGTCGGATCTTGTTAATAATTTCTATTATAAAGACAATGGATTGAAAAAGATGACGACATATATTTCATATAGTTGACGCTAATATAGGTAAGCAACTTGTAATCCAAAAATATTAAGCATTTCATATAACAAAAGAACAATTAATAAAAAAAATAAACGTAAAATATAGCATATTTTCTGGTAGACTCTGATATATTTGACAACATTGCTCATATAATTTTATACGGCTTAGTAAAATAGACAGACAATCCTCCGATTGTGTAATTTTGTGTTTAAATATTTATTTACTCTTGTTTTCACTTCTATTCATATTGCGAACCTCGATTATGTTTCCTTTGGACGGAATTCTAAATCATACTTTTTATTTCTAAAAGCGTCAGTAATGCTATGTTAGGCTAATGGTAAAATACAATGAGATTGGTCCTTATCTAAAGACCGCGAACTTGATTTCAGAATATTTTCTCAGCTTCAGTGCACTAATTTTTAAAAAAATTGAATAAAATACAAAAAGGTGCAAAAAAGTGGCCGTGACGATATAGAAACTGCACAGCCTATATTCAAATTATTTTTAAATGGATTTGACAGAACAAAAGATCAGAACCCAATTTTGATTTTCCGTACATTGTGCACGCACTACCAGTTAGTCCACGTTATTGAATTTGCGAAACAGCACGCTATAATACTTTTATTTTTTAAAGAAAAATGCGTACTATATTACAAATCAAGTTTGCGAGCCTGAAGTAAACACCAAACCCACCGTTTTAAACCGGTCGTCGAACAACATTGCAAAACTACTGCCAGTCGCATGAACTATGTGTACTATCCTATTTTTGCTGAATTTTTTAATCGATAAATAACGTGTTCATAAAACGGAGTTAAAAATTCACGTAATGAATTATTTAACTTGAAAATTCATATTGCTCATAACCAATTTATAGAGCAATTTTTAAAGTCAAGTTTGAAAACTTGACTTTAAGAAACATTCCCGGTTTCGCTAAAATTCAAACGTACTAATTACTATAATGAAAGTTGCGATCTAACCATTAATTACTTACATATGTCTGTAAAAGATAAGAATTGTATAGTGTGAAGAAGACAATTCATCCGGTAGACCGGTTTCGTCCTAATTGGGAATTCGTCACGTATTGTCCAGAATTTGCCGCGGACACGGCTCGAACCTGGGCACGTCTGCTTCCGAATCTGGTGCTCTAACCACTGAGCCACTCTGCCGCACACTACACTACACACAATTTTCACTTATATACTAACTAATGTAACTTGGTTAGAGTTATTCCTTTTATTTGGAGCTCAAATGATATCCATTTATACCCAAAGTGCCAACTAACCATCATTATCGAACAGACAACACAATTCAATGGGCAAGTGGTATTGAAATGAACATTTATATAATTAAACCGATCTACTGGTTGAATTGCCTTTTTGTGCACTTTAAAATTCTTAGTTTATACTGGCAAATGTATGTACTTAATGAGTCCGGTATTTATATCGCAATCGCCACCTTGATTAAAGTAACTGTTATCACCGCGCGCGCAACCAATGTCCGTTTTATTATTAAACGTACTCGGTTTCGTCATTTAGAAGTAAGGAATCATCCACTCAATTTTAAAACAGTATACTCGAAATTTTTTAAGCATAGTAAATTTTGTTAAAAGATGTTAATAATTTTAGGCAAATATATTTAATAGGATATGAGATTGACATCAATTTAAAGAAAAATATTCATTTACAGAAAATTTTATTGTAATACAAGTTTGGAAATTAACACTCCCTTAAATGTAATAATCAAAGTGTCCAAATTAGAGCTAAGTAGTTTCATAACTGCAATTCAATATCCCAACTACAATAAAATAATAATATTCTAGTTGGCTGTTAAATTTGACATGACTTTCTTGTCTGGATTTCTATTCTTCAATATCGCTAATTTGTCAATTACCTTTTATTCTATTGCGTTGACGACAAGGCTTCATAATGTGATGATCATTAAAAAATAGCCCTTTATTTAATTGGTTTGCTACAGAATCTGACATTAGGTTAAACGAACATTGGTTTTGAGTGCGGTGATGACATTTATTATAATCAAGTTTGCGAACTTGATATAAACACCTCACTCATTAAGTAAATACATTTGTCAGTGCAAACTAAGCATTGTGTAGTGTAGAATAGACAATTCATTCAGTAGAACGGTTTCGTCTTTAACGGAAACTCATCACGTAGTGATCAGAATTTGCCGCGGACAGGGCTCGAACCTGAGCACGTTTGCTTTGGAAACTGGTGCTCTAACCACTAAGCTACCCTGCCAGTATACAATGCTTAGTTTGTACTGAAAAACGGATTTACTTAATGGGTCAGGTGTTTATATCTATTTATTTAAAATGACCAGAGAGTCAAGCCTGTGTACTTGTAATCACCAGTTTTATCAATCTATAAAACGCACACATGCAAGGTAAACAGCGAAGTTGAATTCTTTTATAGTTCGTGTAGGTATAAAGTTTTTTGATATCAACGTCATTAAATTTATTTGTGCTGATAAATTTAAGACTGGTTAATTACTAATAAATGTGCAGATGAGTTTTGGCCTGCATACATTTTTATAATAATTAATAAAAGGCCAAATTTATGAATAAGAATTAGAACCTCGGCAAAGTCTTGTTGTAGACGTTAGCCAAAATCGTCGGAATTTTCGCGCAAAAGCTCGCAGCTGGCTACACTTGTGAGGCTTTTAAACATGTCGACATTTTATAGAGGCAACAGGGCACTCGCGTGTATGCAAAAGGACAAATGTTTGATTTGACACTAATTTTGGCTATGCATTCAACATCTAACGCGATGCGGATTTAAAGTCTGGCACGGTAAACCGTTTTCGCTGAAATGACTCATCCAATATAGATTAATGATTGTTAAATCTATTTTTAAAACTTGCCTCACAGCACGGCTAGCGTCAATTGCTGACATACCGTTTTGAACCCGCGTTTCAATAATCAATGCGTGTACACTCGAACTGTTCAGACGATGCTTTTAAAGACGGCCTTGAACTAATAAAGGCTGACATCCAAAACACGATTGGAAGTAAAGACAATTTGCCCGACACTGTCATGTGCAGACTTGAAAGGATCTTGCTGCTTTAATTATCCGTTTATACTCTCGCCTTTGGCAAAAATGGTAAGTATATATTCATTACAAATGGGGTCGACCAACGTTATCTAATCTCTATCTACCTGAAGGCCGTGGTTCCAGAGAATGTTTTATCAGAGGAAACTATAAAGGAATATCGCAACAAAAAATGTTGAAGGACCCAAGAACATATATGCCAAACTGTGTTTTTCATAGTTCCTCTATTGGCAGCTTTCGTTAATTGTACTCCACACTACATGAAAATTTATCAATGCAACAATCTCAATGAAGAGAGGATTGGTTGTTATTAATAACGACGCGATTTGCAGTTTAATCAAATTAATGCCCTTTGCCAATAATTCCGATGTACGTTGTTTGTAAGTTTTTGTCTTCATGCAGAAAGCTACCGTTTAACCGTCTAGGAATTTCACATTGTTTCCAGTATCTGCATATTTAACAATAATTGATTGCACGGGTGGTGGTAACCATTCTTTAAATCAAGTTTTCGAGCTTGAAGTAAACACCAATCCCATTGTATTTAACCAGTCGTCGAACAACATAACAAAACTACCGCCAGCCGCGGTTTGGTTATCGGTAGTCAGTTTGCCGTCGTACTCTGATGATGATTATGGAAGGTCGAAACGCGTCAGTGCGTTGCGACTGGCGGTAGTTTTGTTATGTTGTTCGATGACTGGTTAAGTACAATGGGATTGGTGTTTACTTCAAGCACGCAAACTTGATTTAAAGAATTGTTACCACCACCCGCGCAATCAATTATTGTTTAAATTGTATTGCCTATATATGTATATGTGGCGAAACCTGCAAACGGTTAATGTTCGTGACTGCATAGAAATTGTGCAGCCGACATTTCCAATCAAGTTCAATGTATGCGAGACTGCTAGTGGTGAGAGCCGCATATCTAAATTTGATTTCCATATATATTCAATGCGGTTTGATCCTCGATAGTCAGTTTACCGTCGTACTCTGATGATGATCATGGAAGGTCGAAACGCGTCAGTGCGTTGCGGCTGGCGGTAGTTTTGTTATCTGCAAGTTTGTTTACAATGTGCGCTGCTTTGCCCACCAATTTTACTGTGTTTACATTGAATGATGCTATTTCCGTGGAGAGCGGCTGTCATTTATACTCGGACTTTGTTTAAAAGCCGCAAAAACGTAAATATTCGTGACCGCATAGAAATTGTGCGGCAGATATTTCCAGTCAAATAAAATGTATGCGGGACTACTAGATGTGAGAACCGCATATCTAATTGTACTTTTCATATAAATGCAATGCGGTTTGATCCTCACTAATCTATTTGCCGTAGTACTCTGATGATGACTGACGGCAGTTTAGCTATATTGTTCGAGAACTGCTTATATGAAATGGAATTAGAGTTTACTTGGAACTCGCAAACTTTATTTAAAGAATTGTGTTCTTTTTTAGTCTGTGTCTTTGCCAGCGTGTAAACGGCCTCTTTTAAGGATCTATATCACGCTTCACAATTTAGATAATTTCGTTCACACTGTTCATAATAAGGCATTAAATAATTTAAAAATGTGTTTTTATTTACTATGCTATTAGGAAATTCCTAAACCTGTTATTTACCTGTGAGTACAGGACACAAAATTGTTCAACACTGTCATCTAACACATCGTACCTTTTTATTATCATGAGAATTAAATTGTAAAGTGATTACTCTGAGTAAGTGCCTGTGGGTTTATTAAATGCTTGAATTTAGTATATTCCTGATGTGCAGATAATGAGAGCAATGCATTAAAAAATAAATGGAGTCCTTAAAAAATTTCCACAAGACGACTTAGGGGACATATTTGGTTGTATCAATAATGTACTCCTAGATATATATGTTGGTGATATTACCTAGTTTTGCAAGTGATTAAATAAAATACGATCGGAGTTTACTCCTAGTAACACAAAGACAGGTGGTGATAACAATTATTTAAATCAAGTCTGCCATTTTGATATAAAATCCAAACGCATTATATATATATATATATATATATATATATATATATATATATAATACAACAGAAAAGAAGTCTACACGTAGTGCAGACACATATAGATACCTACCGCCTATGCACTTACTAATCAGCCCGAGAACGATATATATATATATATATATATATAACAACATATATATATATATATATATATATATATATAGATACATACTATATATATAAAGTATTTCGAATAAAAATAAAAATGAAATGGAACAGAAACGTAACGAATTGGCCTTCAAAAATGACCAATGCGTCGCCAAATACGACACACCCATTAATTGCGGACACATTCACAATGAAAGCCATGGCACATCTATATTGCGCAAAAGCAATACAGACATAGATAAGAGGGGACAGGTTTCGAAAAATGTAGAGCTGGGTTTGGTTGAGCGGAAATATTAACAAATTCAGACACTTTCGTGAAATGCAACTGATGAAGGCGAACAGAAAGTCTGGCCGAAATATTTTATCAAAAGAAAACTACTGGAACAATGAAAACTGCGTTAGTCAAAACGCAGATCAGGTAATTTCAATTAATCCAGGTTCGCAATTAATAACTTCCTTCAAATTCAGATACTTGTGGAAGTAAGATCTATTAATAAATGTTATTCCTCGGATTACTGTTCATTTTCTCATATATATAATGGGCTAGTTGTTTATATCAAGTTCGTAACCGTGATTTAAATCGTTTGCATAACCCCACATCACGGCAAAGCCGCAGTTAGTTTGGTAAAAACCGGTATATCCGCACGTATACAACATTTACGTAATATCAACTATATATTTAGCTTAAATATCCGCAAATTATATTAATTATATGGGTATATATATATATATATATATATATATATATATATATATATATATATATATACATTTTAAGAACAATGGTGAAATTAGAAACTATCAATATATATATATATATATATATATATATATATATATAACAGGAAAAATAAAGCAAAATTATAGGTTTTTCTCGATTAAAAAATAAAGCACTGCATTCAGTAATTAAAAGCGTTTCCTTGTCAAATGCGACCCAATTAACTGGAGTAGCATATCAGCGTTGAGCAGTAGAAAAGTAAACAAAAGCATAAACAAGTGACATAATGGGAGAAATACGCTTTAACCAATACAGCAAATAAATTGGAGTAAACTTGAAAACTATTAACACTCTTTGCAACGGTCATAGTTTGTAATTGTTTTTTTAACCGAGAAGAAAAATTAAGCAACACAATTGAACAATCTAAAGAGCAAAATTTGTCGTTTGCGCACGGATCCAAAGTTCATTAGCTGCTAAAATGTTAATTTTCTAACAGTTCATAAGCCGTCCGTCAAGTACGAACAAACATAAAGTTTTTCCTAAAATTGATTGATTGCGTTCTTTAATTAAGAAAATTTGATATACTGACTAGATTTTTGGTCCGTTTAAATGCAAGAACAGATATATTTGGACGTGTTCATACACTAACATGCAAGCAATATTGCATACACACACAAATATATATATATATATATATATATATATATATATATATATATATATGTGTGTGTGTGTGTTTTCAAAATAATCTAAACATTGTATACGGTGCAAGTGAAATTCACTAAGAAGGCCAGTTTCCTTTTATTTGTTTATTTCCTGACAAAATTACCGCTACCGTGCCATGAAAAAGAGAACATAGACCGAAGCTCCTGCAACTCACCTATTGCACGACAAAAAGCCGCGCATTTTATCCAATTTTCGGCTACATACCAGTTTGTATTTTTAATTAACCTTTCCTTTAGATATAGCCTATTTGGTATCGCTTTCGACTTACACTTCGAATTGGTCCTTCTTCCATGCTCTGTGATTATATAACAGACACAGTGACACCTGGGGAAGTGATGTTAGATATTTTTTGTCATGAGAAATTAGATATTGCACAAAGTAGCGAAGGAAATTCATTAGTTCACCGGCTTCGTCGATATTGAGCACAATCAAGTACCTCAAAAAGTTATGGTGGCCTGGATCAAATAACTTTCGTGGAAATACTGGCATCTTCTTGATTAATGCATTATGAGAATGAAATTGATCTAGTGGATGAATTTCATTAACTACCTTAAGCGACATCGATATACAGATTTATCTATGTATATTTATAAGTAAATATGTTTATTTAAATTATTTAGTCGAAAGACAGGAATGGATTAAAGTAAATCTGTGAAGTCAATTTGATAATATTTTTAATTAGATTTTTCTTAAATATTTCGATTACGCTTAATTTCTCGGACCTTAAATTATAATTTTACTACACGTGATTTTCTATTCGATGATAATAGATGGATATTATTTAAATATATATATATATATATATATTTTAATATATATATATATATTTATAGGTCTTCGTTAACGATAGAGTATAAGGAGAAGACTTTAATCAAAACATGTTTCGCTAAAAAATAAATATTGCAAATCATATTTAATGCAACGATGTCTTCCGTTATCGGCACGAATTAGGAGTAGCCAGAATTGGCTCATCAAGTATTTGAACTGTACGGCGTTCAACTAAGAACCAGGTTGCTTATTCATCGGATACGTGACAGGCACGCGATATTCCTTTATACAAAATTTTTTGCTGTGCCGTTCCTTTAAGTGTACTCTCGTGGGTACGAGTTTCGACTCAGATTTCTAACTATCCACCCCCATCCATCATTATATTTCACAAACTATAGAACCTGGTGATTTTATTGTATTTTAAAACATAAAATCAGGGTGTGATTGAGACCATTTGCCATTTTAAACAAACTATTGACTAGGATAGCAAATACAATTCAACTTATAGACCAAATTCAACATAACTGCGCAATCAGAATATGAATATTTACATTCAAACATTATAATACAATTTAAAATTAATTCCAAATGTAACATTTATTTGTATAATAATGGCGGTTTGAAGACAAAATGTCGGAACTTAAGGTTCAATATAATGGACTCGAGGACTCGCCTGAAACAAGACCGTCCAGGTTATGCATAATTTTGTGTAAAATTGACAATCTTATGCAATGTGCCACAAGAGTGTTGTAGATGGAGATTAGTATGAATCTGAAACAATTGCTGTCAGAGCCATTTCTTGGCATCGAAATTTTACGTCATCATTTATAGGTGCCCAATAAGGAAGAAACTGGTATTGTAGAAAAACTGCATGTCCAACCTTTCGTTATGCTTGTTTTATACCGTAAAAAATATTTATTACACTTTAATATAATTTTCATTCACCTGGTGGTATCATGGCTTTCTTTTAACGATAAATAGACGCTTGCTAATTGTAAGTTATAAGCTTAAAAGTGATACAAAAAAAGTCAAATCGTTCAAAATTGAAAATAACAGTTAATGCGTGGCATCAGTTGCCTAGGAAATAAAATGCTCAATCCTGAATTAAATTCTGCAGAATTCAAATCTTGCCAACGGAATTTCTGAACGCAATTGCTACTTTTGTAATATAGCCAAAATCGTTCAAGCAGATGATTTACGTTTTCTATGTTCGGCGAAGTAAAGTTCAAAATCGAAAATTTGGCACAATCGACTAAAGTTGTTACACCATTAGTAAGCTTCTCATCCTTTGACAGCTTGAGGCCTGTGAGATGGTGGGTAGCTAATTTCAGTTTAAGAAAAAATCAATATCCACGTGGATAAATTTAAGGGCAAGTCTAATCGAAATCACCAGTTGGTATAAAATTGCAAGTTACATGAAAGATCAAACTTCGTTGGCGTTGTGAGTAATTAAAAGACTCTGAATCAAATGCTCCTGGTATCTTTTCCCGTCATGAAAACACTAATAACTACGAATGCACGCACAATAATCACTCAACCCATCTGGTAGTAGTAACGTCCTATTTGCTCCACATTTCTCACTCGTCTAAATAGTGCGTCACGGTCGACAACCGGCTCCTACTGATGAGTCGCCAGTAAGCACGAAACGAATGTGCACATGAGATTATATTTTCCGTTCATGCTGCCTTTGATTTATCCTTCTGGTCACAACTGAACTAACTTGTTACTATGTTCGCAACACCTAATACATACTGGCATATATATTAGATCTCCGCAACAAACAGTATTTGACTGTAATATATTGAATTGAATGATGTCATGCTTACCGCGAAATGTGATAAGTGATATCGATGAAGGCCAGAGTGTATGGTTTAACTGGAGTAACAGGTGTTCGGAAATTGTTGTAATTCTCAATTTGGGTGAACTTTAGCATAAATTTATATCCATCAGGTTGGTATCATGTACCGACTCGGAAACCATAGTGTTAGTATCCGGTACCATCGATTTCAAAAAAGGTATCAGTTACTAACACAATAGCCATAGTGTTAGTATCCTTTACAGACTCGGTATATATATTATATAGTGTGAGTTAGCATTGAAGTCGTATTGTCGTTGACTTTAGATTATGTTAGCTTCACTATTACAGGTTTACACATTCGTCTAGGAGATTGTACCGTCCTATTATTCCACATTCTTCTACCAAATATATAGTGGTTAAAGGGCGTAATACCGGCTCCTACTGATGAGTCGCCAGTAAGCACGAAACGAATGTGCACATGAGATTATACTTTCCGTTCATGCTGCCTTTGGTTTATCCACCCGGTCATATTTACACTAATTTAGTATTAGGTTCGCAACACTTAAAACACAACTGCATCTAGTAAAATTGCTGCATGCTCTGTCCTATTCATTGTTTAGCTTATACCGAAAACATATTAGGAATTAATTAAACGAGCATTGGCTGCGTGGGCGACGAAAACAATTACTTTAATCAAGGTTGCAATCTTAATATAAAAACCTGATTCATTAATTAATTACATATGTCAGTATAAAAAAAGCATTGTTTAATAATGGAAAGGCAATTCATCCAGTATAAACTAAGAATTGTATAGTGTAGAAAAGGCAATTCGACAGTAGACCAGTTTCGTCCTTATTGGGATCTCATCATGTACTGGCCAGAATTTGCCGCGGACAGGATTCGAACCTAGGCACGTCTGCTTTGGAATCTGGTGCTCTAATCGCTGAGCCATCCTGCCGCACACTACACTGCACACAATTTTCAGTTATTGGTTAGTCTATTTTTCCTTTAGGTGGAGCTCATATGGCATCCATTAGACCCAAAGTTCCAACTAACCATCCCAAATCTGTCATTACTGAACAGACACCACAATACATGTGGAAGTGACATTGAAATGAACGTTTATATAATTAAACTTGCATTGGTTGCACGGGTGGTGATAACAATTATTATAATCAAGGTTGCGGTCTTGATATAAACACCTGACCCATTAATTGCTCACATATGTCAGTATAAACTAAGAATTGTATAGTGTAGAAAAGGCAATTCATCCAGTAGACCGGTTTCGTCCTTATTGGGAACTCATCAAGTACTGGCCAGAATTTGCCGCGGACAGGACTCGAACCTGGGCACGTCTGCTTCGGAACCTGCCCAGGTTCGAGTCCTGTCCGCGGCAAATTCTGGCCAGTATATGATGAGTTCCCAATAAGGACGAAACCGGTCTACTGGATGAATTGCCTTTTCTATGCTAAGCAATTCTTAGTCTATACTGACATATGTAAGTAATTAATAGGTCAGGTGTTTATATGAAGACCGCAACCAAAATTATAATAATTTTTATCACCACCCGCGCAACCAATGTTCGTTTAATTCATCCAGTAGACCGGTTTCTTCTTTATTGGGTATTAATCACTTGCTATCCAGAATTTTAGTTTAGCTAAAACGCACTGTTACCCAAATTGACAAGAATATTGCAAATTTAATCAATCCTAGCCCGTGTTTTACGCATCCTGGGATAACTTAAAGAGTGTACACATTTCAATAAGACCCTCCACTAGCATATCCCTATCTCGTATAGCAAAACTTTGCGTTTGTTTAAGAATAGAAAACATTCAATAAAAAGTGTATGCTTATTGTGGATAATGGCTGGTTAATTTAGACAAAAAAATTAAAATTGCAACATTTCATTTATATAAATTCTGTAT
This sequence comes from Eudiplozoon nipponicum, assembly GCA_029291075.1. Classification (NCBI taxonomy): domain Eukaryota; kingdom Metazoa; phylum Platyhelminthes; class Monogenea; order Mazocraeidea; family Diplozoidae; genus Eudiplozoon; species Eudiplozoon nipponicum. The sequence continues at coordinate 16,830 of JAQBSW010006132.1, forward strand.
TTTCATTTGATTAAGTGAATGTTGACCATTCTGGCTGTTGATTTTACTGATACTTATGGTTGGTAATTTATTGGGTGTTCCTTTGGTGAATACGTGTGAATTTGTGTATTTGTGTGTGTGTGTGTGTGTGTGTGTGTGTCTCTCTCTCTGTGTGTAAGGGTCAATCTTATTGAATTACAAATTTGTGTTTAATATCTGGTTATTTTTATGTTGATAGATTGAATTTTTTGATGGTTTTCGCTTTGCAGGCGTGTACCGATCCCAGTCTCCTCACCACCAAAGCCGTGGGTTGTCTTTCATATCGCATTGTTCATAAGATTAATGTTATCCCCAAGGTAACAACGCAGAATATGCAGTTTGTAGTGTTGCTCGCTCATATTTTTGAGCAAGCTATGGAACTGTTAATGACGATAGTGATGTCATTTGCGCAGCTGTGTTTATTTTAGTTGAATCAAGGTTGCAATCTTGATATAAACACCTTACCAATTATGTGCCTACATGACTTACATGATCTGATGTATGTACATAATGAGTCAGGTGTTTATATCAAGATCGCAACTTTGATTAAAGTAATTGTTATCACCGCCCGCGCAACCAATATTCATTTAATTGAACGAACATTGGTTGCGCGGGTGTTAATAACAATTATTATAATCAAGGTTGCGGTCTTGATATAAACACCTGACCCATTAATTACTTACATATGTCAGTATAAACTAAGAATTGTATAGTATAGAAACAGCAATTCATCCAGTAGATCGGTTTCGTCCTTATTGGGAACTCATAATTTAATTTACTTCAATTTGTTGCTGTCAAAATGAGTGTTCAGGCAAGGGTGCTTGTTGCCTAATATATTGGGCTTCATATACGAATCTTAACATATCGAACTAGGCTTTGTGTAGTACTAAGGCATAGGTTTAGTTTGTTCTGTATTTCGTTTCAAACATATGTTCAAAAATTGCTGAAACTAGTAAGGTTTCAGGCAATTATTCATAACTTTCTTTCAAAAATGTTGGGGGATTCTGTAAATAAATTTCATTTCCGTGCTTCCAATTTAACTAATAGAGCAAATGCAAGTATGTATTTGGAGTAGCGAACCTAGCAACAAATTAGTTCAGTTGTCACCAGAAGGATAAACCAAAGGCAGCATGAACAGAAAGTATAATCTCATGCACATTCGTTTCGTGCCTACTGGCGACCCATCAGTGGGAGCCGGTATTACGCCCTTTAATGCTTAATGATGTCATGCTTACCGCGAAATGTGATAATTGATATCGATCAAGGCCAGAGTGTATGTATTTACTGGAGTAACAGGTGTTCAGCAATAGTTGTAATTCTCAATTTCGGTGAACTGTAGCATAAATTAATATCCACCATGTTGGTATCATGTACCAACTCGGCAACCATAGTGTTAGTACCATGTAGCTTTCCGGTACTACATTGTTGGTATCGGTTACTAACATAATAGCCATAGTGTTAATATCCTTTACAGACTCGGTATATATATTATATAGAGTGAGTTAGCTGGAAATCGCATTTTCGAGACTTTATATGGTGTTAGCTTCACTACTGCAGGTTTACAAATTCGTCTAAGAGATTGTACCGTCCTATTATCCCACATTCCTCACCCAAATATATAGTGACTGAAAGGCGTAATACCGGCTCCTACTGATGAGTCCCCTATAAGCAAGAAACGAATGTGCATGAGATTATACTTTCCGTTCATGCTGTCTTTGGTTTATCCTTCTTATCACAACTCAACTAATTTGTTACTAGGTTCTCAATACCTAATATATACTTGCATATATATTATTTCTCCGCAACAAACAGTATTTAACTGTTGTAGGTCATATATAGGTAATTTAATTATAAAATCACTGATTGCGCAGGTAGTGGTAACAATTCTTTAAATCAAGTTTGCGAGCTTCAAGTAGACACTTATCTCATTTTATATTTTCTCATCATCTGTATACTTGCATTTCCTATATATATGTGGCGAAAGCTGCAACAAATAATGTTTGTGACTGCATAGAAATTGTGCACCCGGCATTTTCAGTCAAATACAATGTATGCGAGACTGGTAAAGATGAGAGCCGCATATCTAAATTTGCCTTCCAAAATTATGCATTGCAGGTTTAATCCTTGCTATTCAGTTTGATGTCGTACTCTGATGATATTCATGGAGGGTCGAAACGTGTCCTTGAGTGCGATTGGCGGTAGTTTTGCCGCGTTGTTCGATGATTTGTTAAATATAATGGACAAACTTAATTTATATAAGTGTTACCATCACCCGTGCAATTATTGATTTTTTAATTGGACAACCTATTTATATGTGGCGAAAGCTGCGAAAATTTAATGTGTCTGATTGCATAGAAAATGTGCAGCCGAAATTTCCAGTCAATTACATTATTCGCGGGACTGCTAGAGATTAGAGCCGCATACCTAATTTTGCTTTCCATATATATGAATTGCGGTTTCATCCTCGCCTGTCAGTTTGCCGTCATAACCTGATGATGATCACCGATGTTCGAAACACATCAGTAACTTTGTTTGACGGTAGTTTTGCTGTTGCTTAACGAATGGTTAAATACCAGGTGATAGTTGCTTATTTGATCTGACAAGCTTGATTTGAAGCCATTTTATGTTCTTAGATGCTTCTTCTCTTCAGTTTATCTGTTAGCTCGAAATAGTCCGTAATGGATTCTGCGTTCATGGCATTTCGTCATGGTTGAAACACTTTGCGGGGAATTTAGTTTATTTACACTGCAGTGCGTTGGCCATTGTTATTATAGGCCACACCGAAAGAAATTTTGAGGCTCTCGCGGTTTTATGAGCATTTTTTGATTTTCTGTAGAGTCTTGTGTGGTTTGTTCCGAATTTTTTCGCTATTTTAATTTATTCTATGTTTCTGATCTGTTTACAAAATCATCCATAGTAGATAAAACATGTATTTATATTATTTAAAAATATCATTTATTCTTACTTTAATATTTAGTTCGTCGTATTTTTGTTTGTTTCTTTATTTGACGTTTGACCAATCACTTATGATCCCACTCATTGGAAAAATATACGCATCTGCTTCTGGGATAACCATTAATGCTCCTATTTCGGGTGTGGCAAGTCGTATAGTTTTGTCTTATTGTGGTTAACTTAGATCGCAGATATGTTTACTTGCAACGACATAGCTTGTCTCTGTGTTGTTCAGGTGCTCTAAATATCTTGACATTCAGTCATTGCCCATTGAATGCTTCTGGGACAATGTGTCTTGTTGAGTAGCTTTAAAAGCTTTCAATTCCAGCCTAAATATCAATGATGTCCTGATTGCTTATATTTCTCTTTTCTATGCAATATTGTGCTCATAATTAGAGTTCGTCTTTTTGATGTTTCGCAGTAAAGCCTTTGAAGTATTGTCAATAAATGCATCAGAATTTGTATGGCTCTTTACCCAAATCTCTTGTTAAGTTATTCATTTCTTTCTCATCTGTAATTCTCATAAGCGTTTCTAGCTACATTGTAAAGTTGTTGGCAAACTGATTGAATAATTTTCTCGGTTTCTAGCAGTATTGATTGGTTGTCGTCGACTGTGTTAAGCCATCGGTGGCACATAAGAGTATGGGTCGGTTTCTGGTTATTTTCTTCTGTGCCGCTCTATGAAAGTTTTCACATTGTAAATGAAAATTATTTTCGCGAAACTGGATTAATCGAAATTACCCGACCTGCGTTTTGACTAACGCAGTAATGTTTCCTATTCGTTAAATCAAGTTGGTGAGCTTGCAGTAAACACCAATCCCATTGTATTTAACCAGTCTTCGAACAATGGGATTAGTGTTTACTTCAAGCTCACAAACTTGATTTAAAGAATTGTTACCACCACCCGCGCAATCAATGATTATTTAATTGTATGCTTCCAGTTGCTTTCTTTCTTGAACAAAATATTTCGGCTGATGTACACACATGTGTAAGTGAATCTGTTTAGTTATGAATGCACATTCACATGCACATATTTGACGTGCGCCTATTTAATGCTATCACAACGACTGTTATTAACACGCGTATCCTGAATTGCAATTGAACACGTGCATTGGCCATTTTTATTTCTAATATTATCATCACTCACAATGGCATGAGGCTATGACGAGTGTTTGTGATATATTTTCTCCACCCACCCGAAAATATGAGGCAAACTCAGTTACGTCATTCTACACGGAGTGTAAAAAAACAAATAGTCTAACGCGTGCAAGTGGTATATTCTTATTCAACCACTCTAGTCTCACTAATTTAGATAAACATAACAGTTCCTGAAATGCACACACACACATACACACACACACACGTGGAACACAACTTAATAGTGAAAGGTCAGTCTGAAGTATAAATGAGGAAATATCGCGCATGCTTCATTAGTTCGTTTTGTAAAAGCAGTTGTGGCATCATATATGATTGCAACCGGATTTCAAAGACATAGTTCTTCCCAGAAGTTTGGCAGTCACCAAATTGACCACAAGACAATTATTTAATTCCTTACGAGCAATAGATTTAACCGGATTTAAAATAAGCCTTATAATGTCCTTTGCCATTAAATATTACACATTATACGTTTTTAGGAAATTACAAAACCTATGGTAATTACGTGTAAGATTATTATGGAAAACAGCCGGTTTCTTTCGAAAATACTCACCTGCAGTTTAAGAACTTTTAGTTAAGTATATTTTCGAATTTTAATTAATTAAGTGAATGAGGTTTAGATTGATTTTCGGTTTCCTGTTTGGATTTGTGAGTGTCTGTGCATTTAAGATTCATTATTCATTTATTTAAAATGATATTTGAAATCTTATCAAACATGTACTAATAGATTGAGTTTTGACGAGGCTTTAGTTTCGTTGGCTATTACATGAAGGAATTTTTCCTTCTGATTGTATATTTCGTAATGCATTTTTCATGAATTTTATTTTTTAATTATGGTAAAAGCCCAAGATCTGCAGTTGACAGTGTTTATATCAGGATCGAGTCCTTGATTTAAATCAAAAAGTTTTTGTATGTTTATGTGATTCTTGGCCATTCGATTAAAATATCATGTTGTTAAAACGTATGATTGTTTAGGTCGTGTGTTTGTTGCTTTATTAAAAGGCTTAGTATATGCATAATAAATTTTCGGATTTCCTTTTGCGGAGTAAAGAAGCGTTCTTTAAATTGTCTAACTACTAGTTTTAAAAATATACCACGAAATTGATCATTTTTATGACTTAACCAGGCCTATTAATCAGATTCAATGGTAAATGTAGTTGGATTACTTTTTAATCAAGATTGCCGCGGACAGGGCTAGCAAAGAAATATTAATTAGTACATAAATGAAAATTGCGTGTAGTTTGCGGTAGGGTGACCAAATTCCAATACAGACGTGCCCAGGCTCGTGCCTTGTCCGCGGCAAATTCTAGACAGTACGTGAAGAATTCCCATTAAGGACGAAAACGGTCTACTGTTAGAATTGCCTTTTCCACACTATACAGTTATTAGTTTATACTCGCTAATGTATGTACATAATGGGTCCAGTAGGAAGATCGCAATCTTGATTAAATTGTTATTGTTATCACCGCCCGCGCAACCAATGTTTGTTTAATTATATTAATGTTGTTAGATTCCTTTGACCAATACCTTTTAATATGTCTAATATAAAGGCTGCATCGACATAACAACATGAATAGGTCCAGGAGCATTCCAAATCAAAGGACCAATAGCCAGAATTTTCATCGCGTTTTGGAACAACACCGAAAGAATGTAAAGGCAGCTCTATTATTTCAAAGAAACACATGTACAAACTAAGACAAACCTATAAGCCTTGCCAGACAGGACAAAGTGATCAGATCTTGTACTACCTCAAAACTCGGTTTGTAGTCTGTCCACGAGCGAGATCATGATTCATCACAATGCTGTCTAGAAAAAAATCAGAAAGGTTCTTTGGAACTTTAGGGCTACAATGATGCTATATATAGACTGCAAATAAAGGAGAAGTTTAACCAAGAAACACTAATTAGCTTATAACTGAAAATTTTGTGTAGTGTGCGGCAGGGTGGCTCATTGGTTAGATCACCAGATTCCAAAGCAGACGTGCCAGGTTCGAGTCCTGTCCACAGCAAATTCTGGCCAGTACGTGATGAGTGCCCAATAAGGACGAAACCTTTTCCACACTAAACAAGTCTTTGTTTCTATTAAGAAATGCATGCTAATATAAAGATCGCAACCTTGATTGAAAGCAAACAGAATGGTGTCTCAACAAACGCTGATGCAAGAATAAATGTCATTTTGAAGAAGATAGATAATATAGGTTTTTATCTTCAACAGATGATTGCGTAAACCGATTAGGACACTGAGAAGAACTTCAGAACGCGAAGACGGTCGGAAAATATCACGACAACCTTGGGATTCCTTTGATGCGCCTATCATGTCAATGAACAACGCAGCACAACATAAAACGGCCAAGTTTCTATGCACACGACTTTAGCCAAAATGTATCGTCATATTCACAATCCTCATCAAGAAATCTGCCGAGCTAGCAGATGAAATGAAATGGAAAACGTCAAAATATACCTATGAGAACCGTTAATTCACACAATTAAACGAACATATTTTGCATCGCGGCGTGCTCAAAGGCAAAGGCGACCAGCATCAATAAACATTCGCTCGGACTGGCAGCAAATAAAAGTAAAGTCAGCTGCGCAAAAAACAGAACTAGCAAGTCAAGTTTAATCAGTGCGAGGCTATTAACGGTGAGAGCCGCATATCTATTTGTGCTTTCCTTATGTACGAATTTCGGTTTAATCCTCACTATTACCTGATCTGCGTTTTGAATAACAAAGGATAAATTCCAGTTGTTTTGATGCTTGCAGATATTTCGACATCATTTCGCGGAATCTGACTGATAAAAAGTCAAACAGTCACGACAAGAGTTAGAAATTTAATGAAATTAAACTAGGTATAAATGTATTCATCCAAAATTCGCCTACATGTAAGACAAAAAAATTTCAAAGTTAATTTTTTAGAAAATGGTAATATAGTTTGGATCATACATTTATAAACATATTTTGAATTTGCATAATCCATGTATACAATTTAATAGATAACGGTGTATTAGGTAGCATAGACATTATATAGATTTATACAAATTTCCATATTCTAGCCGCCTAGAAATTCTTTATCTATTTTCTGAGGTACCAGAAATAGGTTTTCTTCATTACCTGATCTGTTATTTGACTAATTCAGGTTAAATTACAGTTGTTTTGATGCTTACAGATATTTCGACACCCTTTAGTGGAATCTGACAAATAAAAAGTCGAACAGTCACGACATATTCCATGATGAGTTCCCAATAAGGACGAAACTGGTCTACTGGATAAATTGCATTTTCTACACTATACAATTCTTAGTTTAAACTGACATATGTAAGTAATTAATGGGTCAGGTGTTTATATCAAGACCGCAACCTTGATTATAATAATTGTTATAACCACCCGCGCAACCAATGTTCGTTTAATTATATAAATGTTCATTTCAGTACCACTTCCCTATGTAGTGTGGTGTCTGTTCAGTAATGACAGATTGGGGATGGTTAGTTGGACATTTGGGTCTAAATGGATGCTATATGAGCTCCACCTAAAAAAATATACTAACCAAGTTACATTAGTTAGGAAATAACTGAAAATTGTGTGCGGTGTAGTGTGCGGCAGGGTGGCTCAGTGGTTAGAGCACGAGATTCCGAAGCAGACGTGCCCATGTTCGCACCCTGTACGCGGCAATTTATGGCCAGTACATGATGAGTTTCCAATAAGGTAAAAAACCGGTCTACTGGACGAATTGCCTTTTCTACACTATACAATTCTTAGTTTATACTAACATATGTAAGTAATTAATGGGCCAGGTGCTTATATCAAGACAGCAACCTTGATAAGAATAATAGTCACGGCAACAGTTCGAAATTTAATGAAAGTTTATAAACAGGAAAATAAACTAAGTATAAATGTATTCATCCAAAATTCGCCTTCATTTAAGACGTCAAAATTTTTAAGCTATTTTTTTAGAAAGTTTTTTTATATAGTTTGGATCACACATTTATGAACATATTTTGAATATGTGCAATACATGTACACAATTTAATAGATAGCGATGTATTTGACAAAACAGAATATATATAGATTTATATAAATTTACCTATTCTAGCCGCCTATGAAATCTTTATACATTGTACCTTCCCATGTGCAAAAGCAGAAAGAAATTTTATCAGAAAAAAGAAACGCTTCTTTCTCATTATCTACTCAAGTATCTACTATTAAACATATTTTTATTTATAAATTGGAAGGCAAAACAAGATAGAAATATGTAAACATAGAGAGTTCAAGCTCAATGCCTGAACATGCTTCTTCTGCTTGCATAAATCTGGCTGCAATATGTTTATACATAAGGCTTCGTATGTGGCTAGCTTCTATTTGTTATTGCATTTAGTAATTCTTTTAAAAGCTACGTCTGTAGAACATACGTGTGATGTTTCGACAATGTATTGCTACCATTAAAACGAAACCGTACGTCTTTCGTGCATAATAAGATAAGCTTGCGTAGAGTGTGACCTGGCACCAGCGATGGTAATATGTCTTGTTCTATCGCTTTGACTGTAATGTCAATGGTTTCATCAATTGGAACATTTGTAAACAAAGACGTGACATCAAAAGATACCATAATCTTGTTTTTAACATTTATATCTTGAATTTTGTTTACAAACTCAAACGAATCGGCAACCGAATGATTACCTAGTAGTTTACGTAATGGTTCAAGTAAACGAACTAGCCATTTAGCTAGTGCAAGAAACGGAGAATTTACCATTTATAAAATTGGCCTCATAGGAGAAACTTTTTCTGGGTTTTTGGTAATCCATTCATTGCTGGCAAAGATGATCCAACTGGCTTGAGCTTTTGTGCAGTAGCCTCATCAATTAAACCGGCATTTGTCAAAATCTTAATTTCATTAATTACTTTGCGCACCACCTTGTCTATTTCATCTGATTTATCGTCTAGACGCGTGAATTTTGTATTGCCCTTTAACACGTTTTCCATCTTTTGTACGTAGTCAGATTTTTCCATTATAACTGCGCTCTTGCCTTTATCAGCGCGAAGTATTTTGATGTTTGCATTTCTTCTGATACCTCTAAGCGCATTTAGATGTTGCTTTGTCAATGCATGCTGTTCTGCGCATTTAGACAATTTCAAATGTGAAGCCAGATCAACTAATGTAGCCTTGAACCTCCCATTTAAGGGAGATGCTATTTCACGAATGGCACAAAAGGAAGTTGAAGCGGCATTAACACGAACATTTGATGCGGCTAAACTACGAGTGCTATTTAGGGTTAACACACTTGCCTTTAACCGCAATCAAAGAGAAACAGCAGTTAATGTCAACATCAGATATTATTTACCAATATAACTGCGCAAGTTGTCGATCAACTTACGTAGACCGATCGACCAGACGGTTATTTACTCGAATGCGAGAACATTGTAACTTAAACGCCTGTTTTAAATCAATTGGTGAATATATGTCTGCAACTGCGCAACACATCGTCGAAACATCACACCTATGATCTCCAGACGTAGCATTCAAAGTAATTACTAAATGCAAAAACAAACAGGAGCCAGACACAAGCGAAGCTTATGGTTGGGTTTATGCGACCAGAAGAAGCATGTACAGGCAGTGAGTTTAAACTGGATGTGACACACTCTCTCTATGTTTACATATTCCATGATCATCATCAGAGTACGACGGCAAACTGACTAGCGAGGATCAAACCGCATTGCATATATATATGGAGAGCAAAGTTAGATACTAGGCTTTGACCTTTAGTGGTCTCGCATACATTGTACTCGACTGGAAATGTCGGCTGCACGATTTCTATGTAGTCATGAATATTAGCTGCTTGCAGCTTTCGCAACAATACAATACCTCCACCCGCGCAATCAATTTCAAAAATTGTATAGCTATATATATATATATATATATATATATATATATATATATATATATATATACGTGTGTGTGTGTGTGTGGGGCAAAAGCTGCCAACAGTTAATATTCGTGGCTGCATAGAAAACATGGAGCCGACATTTCCAGTCGAATACAATGTATGCGAGACTACTAGAAGTGATAGCCGCATATTTAATTTTGCTTTCCAAATATATGAAATTCGCTTTGATCGTCGCTAGTCAGTTTGCCGTCGTATTCTGATGATAATCATGGAAGGTCGAAACACGTCACAGTGTGCGAGTGGTTGACTACAATGGGATTGGTGTTTACTTCAAGCTCGCAAACTTGCGCTATATAGTTGCGTGCAATGTGTGTGTGTGGTGTAAATATCCACCCAACTATTGTGCTTGAATAATAATTGATCATTTGCATGCATTAGACTATTTGTTTTCTACACTCCACGTGAAATGACGTAATTACGGTGGCCATAACATTTTGTTGTGCGGGGAAACAAATAAATCAGAAATACTCTAATTCACGTGTCATTGTGAGTGATAAAATTGGAAATCAGAACGAGCCATGCGTGTGATAAAAACTTCACTCAAATCACTCAAGTTGGGCCCAGGATAGGCTTTTTAATAACAGTTATTGTTATATCATTAAATAGGCGCACGTCACGCACTTTACTTTACTTTACTGCGGCTGACTCCTTTTGGAGGATAAGCCGGCTCCATGTGACATTTCATGGAGTTTCTTGGGAATTTGGTACAAGTGGTGTCCCCTCACCACTCGGCTTTTTGATCGAGGACGCACCTCTGGCCTTTGCACATCCAAGCGCAGTCTGCAAGGCAGCAGTAAGTTGTATGGTTGCCGGTGGCTGTTTAGAGCTCATTCGCCATTCGGAAGTACGGGTACTGTCCAGGAGTCCATGTAATCCTGTGGCTGTTGAACCCTTTTGTGGCGGGGAACACACGCCGAGTCATGGTGCCGTCGTCGAGCTCATGTGGTATTTTATAGGAGATCCGATTGCCGGTCGGAAATCCACCACGTACATGTGTGTATGTATACGTAACTAAAAAATATGCAGTTAAATATAATTAATACGCATGTACATCCATCTAAATGAAACTGCAGTCAGTAGACATTAATTTACTCTTTGCACGCGTCAGACTAATTATTCATTCTTAACGTTTGAAATGCAGTATTATTAGAATGATATCAATAGTTAGGATGGGGAGAAAGATATAAAAATCCTATTCAATAAATTACGAAGCTTTATCAAGAAATTTTGAAAATTATTCAAACAAAGAATAAATAGTGTAAGAAAAGAAGAAAGAAGCCCTTTAATAAGCGTTCAAATCACTAAGAGTTTTAAAATCATACGAATAGTAGGGATGGAATTTAGACAGACTATATTCTCAATAATTGATTATCCATTAATTATGTAATAAGCCCACTAATAAGTCAGTCGTAATCCGATGTTAAATAATCTTTTACTCGACCTAGCTTCAGATTCTAATTTACCCATTCGTCTTTTCCTGCCATTAGATAACGCGGTATACCGAACTGAACCTAACAATTTAGATCTAATTTGAATAGATTCTCTAATAAATCTCATCACTCTATTACGACTAAGTAATGCCATATGTCTGTACCCACACCTGTTTATAGTGTTATAGCAGTAAATAGCATGCACACACAAACAAGTACGTGACATGCCACTATATATAGCGTCTGAAGTATAAATGATATGGCTAGAGGAAATGTCGCGTTTTCTTTTTTTTGGTAAAATTCATTACGACGGGAGAACGGAAAAAGGCATCCAACAACAGATATCGAAATACCTTCAAGAAACAGAACAACTGGAATCAGTCTCTGTTAGTCAAAACGTGGATCAGGTAATTTTGATTAATGCAGTTTTGTATTTTATTCATTCTTCTAATCCTCAATAGTCTTGCTCTGATGATGATTAAGGACGAAATCCGTCTACTGGATCAATTGTCCTTTCAACAATATACGATTTTTTGGTCATATTAGCAAATATATGTACATAATGGGATGGGTGTTCCTATCAAAATGGAAAACTTTGATTTTACATCATTGGTTTCAAAAACCGCGGAACCAGTGATCGTAGTTCTCATATTCTTAATGAAATAAAAATTCAGAATCTATCTAACTGAAAGATTGGTATTTGCAGTTGAGTATTCTCGAAATAAGCCGGCCATTATTGGCAATAAAAATGCACTTTAAAATAATTTTATTTTTCTAAATAATTTTTCTGTAAATTATTTAAATAAAATGTGTATTGTTTAGGTTAATAAACTTTGTAAAACATGCAATTGGATTAGCTTATTGCGTCGTTTAAATAAACCGCTTCTTCATATCCGAAAATCAAATAGCTAGGAACTTAACAATAATTGATTGCGCGGGTGGTGGTAACAATTCTTTAAATCAAGTTTGCGAGCTTCAAGTAAACTGGCGGTAGTTTTGTTATGTTGCTCGACGACTGGTTAAATACAATTGGATTGGTGTTTACTTCAAGCCCGCAAACTTGATTTAAAGAAATAGCTAGGAATTCGGTTCTCACCGTTGGTCACGTGGTCAGCCCACAGACTTTATGAGAGCCAAAGAGGGTCAAAAAAGCCATAAAGTTCAACTTTAGGTAGTTTGTACATAAAGGTCAGGTAACATTTTCGTGTTTCGATTCGATTCAAAACATTAACTTTCACTTAATTTATTTCGTCTTGCTTTTCACAGCTTTACTTAAAATTTATGGTCTCACATTGTCGGAAGACTTATTTCTATTGTTTTAAGCCAAGAATTTAAGGTACTATACTGAGATAAAATTGTACATTTTAACAATTGAAGCAAAATGTTCTCATTTCACTTTACTAAATATAGAAAAATATTTTGTCTATGTTAACTCATTCTGAGGTATTTAGTAAAGTCATCTAATTTAATGTGAGATTCTTGTCAAGTATTAGTATTGTATTCTAACGCAAAAGTGTCAACTGTTAATTAACATCATGCGAGGAAATAAGGAATTTTATCTATGTATGTGTATATAAAGATAAGTATATGTATCAAAATCGAGATTTTTGGTAGCTTCAAATTGTGTACTATTCAATAATTAGGTACACCGAACAGGAAATAGAAAATAGCATAAAATTATCTGATTATGAGCCAAGTGAATCAATAAAGGTTAGACTTGGTTACCTGAATAAATAAAAAATTGTTTTGAAATTATACATGTGTTCGACTCTGTGAATCTACAAACGAAGTAGTTTATAAAGAACCAGAGAATAATGCCCAGCATAAATACCTATTTTGCTTTGGATATATACAATATGCAATGCTAAAATGCATGTTAATTCACCACAGCTGCAAATATATATATATATATATATATATATATATATATTGCCTTTTCTACACTATACAATTCTTATTTAATACTGACATATGTAAGTAATTAATGGGTCAGGTGTTTATATCAAGACCGCAACCTTGATTATAATAATTCGAGAATAATGTTTGAATAAAAACCTTAGACTACTCTGAGAATATATGAAAAACTAATGCTAATTATAATATTCATAATGCCAGTAATGTTATAAATAATTATGAATATTTATTTTATAACTGAAAATTTAAATAAATTTTCCTTTTTGAAAAGTCATACTATACTACTACACTTACTAAAATTTCTACATTTAAAAATAATATATAAACAATAAAGAAACAACTAATATTAATATTATTAATACTACTACTACTACTACAACTACTTCAACTTCTACTAATAATGCTACTGCCTCTACTGACACTATTACTACTAAGAATGCTACTACCACTATTAGTAATACTGAAAATATTATGTCTACCACGACCACTATTATTATTCATATTATTCATATTCCTACTGCCATTATTATTACTAATATAACTAATACTACTACTACTACAACAACTTCTACTAATTATTCTTCTACGACTACTATTACTAATTACTCTTCTCCTACTGCTAATACAACTACTATTTTTGATACTACTACGACAACTTAGCTGTATACCGATGTTGGCAAGTATTAATACATTTACAATTGTTTATGCAGTGTTGCACAAATTGTAGCAAACTAGTTCAAATACCTCCAGAAGGTTAAACAAATTATAATCTCGTTCATATTCGTTCCGTACTTACTGGCAACTCATCAGTAGAAGCCGGTATTACGCCCTTTACACACTATATATATGGTCTGGAAAAATGGAACAATTGGACGAAACCATCTACTTTACGAATGTTTATACAACCAGTAATGAGGTAAACTTCATATAAAGTCTTCGATAAAGCGACTTCAAGGTGAACTTACTTAGTTACTTATATACCGAGCCAAATTCTGGCAAGTACCCGGCTAGTTCCTAACATGAAATATGTGGTCTATTTGCCAAATAAATACTGCATTAATTCGAATATATTGGCAACATATATAATAAAAATTCTACCTATAAATTTCAATCTAATCTAATTCCATTGGTGGCATATATATATATATATATATATATATATATATATATATATATATATATATATATATATATTTCTAATTAGAAAGAAAGAGCACATTAATAACAAAATTTTATTTGAATGTGTAATAAGCATTTCTTGCGACTTTAATTAGTCCAAAATCACTCATTTTATCAAGTTCTCTTATTGAACATTTCGCGAATAAATGAGTGTAGCGTTCAATCCTACACGTTAAAAAGCTTTCATTCATATATGCCAATGTCTGAATAAATGAATGTTTTTATAACCCGTAGATGTAATCGAGTATGTCTTTCTGTGGGTATATGTAATCGTTTAAAGTATGCATGCTCTGCTTCATATGTGCACAATTTTAAACCAGTGTACACATGCCTGTATGACGGAACCACAAGCGCGAGATCGAGGCCAGTCGTATCAGAAAAACAACAAAAATATCTTGCTGATACAAAAAGCACACCGCTAGCTTGCGGTTCGGGTTTGCTTCGCAAAAAAAAATTTAAACATCAGTTTCACAAAGATCCGATTAATCCCCATTTCTGTGTACGCATCGAGTTTGACTTCTTATTGGCTAGACGCGGATTAGTACCTTTCTTCCGAAAGCTTCAATACATCGTTCATACTAACCACTGGAAATGAGGTACGAGTAAATCTTCGTCACACACATACAGTACAATGCATATACAATAGAATTGCTCACATTTGTTTAAATCTCTTAATGTGAGCATTGTACTGTGTATGTGTGATTAGAAGCCTGATGATGATTCGGGAAGTTACGAATCGAAAGGAATGAATCCGCATCCAGCTAATAAGTCGAAAAAATCGATGCCTACACAGAAATGGGGATCAATCGGTTCTTTACAAAACAGATAGTGCAAAGCGACAACCCACGATCGCAAATCGCAGAGATTCAACGTTTGAAACTCGCACTGCACAAACTTACAACTGGTAACGATTAAACAGTTTA
This sequence comes from Eudiplozoon nipponicum, assembly GCA_029291075.1. NCBI lineage: Eukaryota > Metazoa > Platyhelminthes > Monogenea > Mazocraeidea > Diplozoidae > Eudiplozoon > Eudiplozoon nipponicum. The sequence continues at coordinate 32,336 of JAQBSW010006132.1, forward strand.
AAGTGTTTTGTGGGGATGTGCATATGAACCAGTCCGATTGAAAGCAATGTCAGCCTAAACGTTGTTTTAAAATTTCAACTTTTAGAAATAAGCAATTATTCTAAATTTGCATCTGTGGCACACACTATTTATCACTACTTGGTTCAAGTTAACAAATTTGTATTTATGAAGTTGAGAAATCATTTTGTGTGAGATAAAAAAGGGATGCTTAAATCAGCCTAACAATTGGTGTAGTACCACCAGGGAAACACGCAATGTGCTTACTAGCCACTGAACATTAGAATTCATCACTTCGGCCTAACGCAATCATAAATTTGATTAGAAAATTACTGTAATCAAAGTTATGATCTAACACAATTAATTACTTACATATGCCAGTATAAACTAAGAATTTTATAATGTAGAATAGGCAATTCCTCCAGTAATACAATATAAAATACAATGGGATTGGTGTTTATTTCAAGCTCGCAAACTTGATGTAGAGAACTGTTACCACCACCCGCGCAATCAATTATTGTTTAAATTGTATTGCCTATATATTAATATGTGGCGAAAGCTACAAAACGTTAATGTTCGTGACTGCATAGAAACTGTGCAGCCGACATTTCCAGTCAAGTGCAATGTATGCGAGACTACTAGAGGTGAGAGTCGCATATATAATTTTGATTTGCATATATATGCAATGCTGTTGGATTCTCGCTAGTCAGTTTGCCGTCGTACTCTGATGATGATCATGGAAGGTCGAAACGCGTCAATGCGCTGCGGCTGGCGGTAGTATTGTTATGTTGTTCGACGACTGGTTAAATACAATGTGATTGGTGCTTACTTGAAGCTCGCAAACTTTATTTAAACAATTGTCACCTCCACCCGCGCAATCAATTATTGTTAAAATGTGTCTGTATAAACTATGAATTTTATAGTGTAGCATAGGCAATTCATCCGGTAATACACCATAAAATTCTTAGTTTATACTGACGTATGCAAGTAATTAATGGGTCAGTTGCTTATATCGATATCGCAACCTTGATTATAGTAATTGTTATCACTGCCCGCGCAACCAATGTTCGTTTCATTTTAAAATGTTAAACATAGTTTACATGTAGTTCATACGATTCATGAACACCAAATCAACGTTGTGGATATGCAAAAGGCTGAAATGAAACTTATGCTTGTGTAATCTCGTGAATGATTTCGTTTCCCGCTTACTGGCAATGCTTCGGTGGGCCGAAAACAACAAAATAATTGATGTTAAATACTGTTTGTTGCGAAGAGCTAATATATATGCAAGTATGTATTAGGTGTTGCGTACCTAGTAACAGATTAGTTCAGTTGTGACCAGAAGGATAAGCCAAAGGCAGCATGAACGGAAAGTATAATCTCATGCACATTCGTTTCGTGCTTACTGGCGACTCATCAGTAGGAGCCGGTCTTACGCCCTTTAACCACTATATATTTGGTAGAAGAATGTGGAACAATAGGACGGTACAATCTCCTAGACGAATGTGTAAACCTGTAATAGTGAAGCTTACATAATCTAAAGTCAACGACAATGCGACTTCAATGCTAACTCACACTATAAAATATATATAACGATTCTGTAAAGGATACTAACACTATGGCTATTGTGTTAGTAACTGGTTCCTTTATTGAAATCGATGAGTACGGGATACTAACACTATGGTTTCCGAGTCGGTACATGATACCAACCTGATGGATATAAATAAAGTTCACCGAAATTGAGAATTACAACAATTTCTGAACACCTGTTGCTTCAGTAAATCCACACACTCTGGCCTAGATCGATATCAGTTATCACATTTCGCGGTAAGCATGACATCATTCAATTCAATATATTACAGTTAAATACTGTTTGTTGCAAAGAACTAATATATATGCAAGTATGTATTAGGTTTTGCGAACCTAGTAACAAATTAGTTCAAAATAATTGATGGTTTATTATGGACGTATTGCTCGCACCTATTGACGTGTCGAAAGTAAGCACATTACGCATGAATATATGAGATTGCACATTTTGTCATGTTCATCTTGACACACTTTCCTGGTTGTATTAGAACTAATATGTTACATTGTATGATAAGCCAATTAATTAGTGATTTAAAACGATCATTGACTATAACAAATTATATATAAGTATAATACTAAATAATCGAGATGAAATTTAAATTATGCAACCGAAATCTCGTTAATTTGCAGTTTATGAGTTATATGTGCATAAAAACCGAATCTATCATTATTTAAATTATCATGAACACATACATGTATACATGCATGCATAAATGCATACATACACACATAAGTGCATACCTTCATGCGTACAAACATATTTTCATATATAAACACACACATACTTGCATATATACATACATACAAACATATATACAGACATATATACATTTAAAAAATTCTTATATATATATATATATACATATATATATATATACATATATATATATATATATATATATATATATATATATATATATATATATATATATATATATATATATGAATAAATTTATGCATTTCTGTGGGAATGTATGTATTAATTTAGGTATGATTTCCTTTATGCATTTTTTAAAATGTTAGTATTTTTATGTATTCACGTGCACATGTTCATATGTGTATATTTATTTTTTATTAAAAAACGTAAGTGTATGCGTAGACAATCCAATTAGCCAGTATTTATGAATACAGGCGTGTATGTAATTATGCATTTTTGTATGCGTGTATATGTATTAATGTACATTTGTATGCCTGAATGCTTTCACGTACGGTAGGTTGTTTTTGTTTGAATATATTTAGTTTCAGACGCCTATGTGAAGTGCGCCCATCACTTGTTGAGGCACCACGATTTTCCTTCTTTCTTCGTAGATTGTCAATATACTGCGTTTGACCCAACACAATGCAAGGCGACCACAGTACTGAAGAAAAGTGAACAAATGTGTGTTGTTGCGTGTGTAGACAGGTATGTAGGCAGGTATCTACGTTGATACGTAGGTAGTTTAACAGGTGCGCATAGGGATGCCTGTTAGTGTAATAATATTTGTACATTTACTTTTTTACTCAAATTTACAAGTACGCAGATTTAGCGTTGGTAACAGTCATTGACCATTGGTGTTCCGTTATTTTATTCCACCCAGGAAGAAAATAAAAATGGAGCTAGGAAGATTGGTCGCACTGCTGATAGTTTTCTACTAAATTCCAATTGAGTTTAATTGCTTTATGCTTGGAAGCGTGTTCGCGGTTTAGCCATGTTCGAATTAAAATAGATTCCAATTGCCCCCTAGCCAAATTGAATAATCCGTTTGCTTGCTAACTTACTTACTGTCGGCTCATTTTTACTCAGACCTCATTATTGTTCATGAGAAACAGCAATTTTTCTGTGTAGTCAGTCAATCGTGTTTTACCTTGTGGTGTATTTTCAATTAAACAATGTTTCAAAATAAAGCGAAGGAGGCTAGTCCTCATTGATATAGTACTTCTGGTGTGTGTGAGAGAGAGAGAGAAAAAGAGAGGAGGAGAAAGAGAGAGAGAGACGAGTACACGTAGAAAAGATTAAAAATGTTGTAGTTCGTACAAAAACCGACGCGCGAGTTGCCTCTGGCGTAAATTTATAGATATTTCATTGTTCTACGTGCCGATTCGGTAAAATGTTCAAATCATTTAAACAACAAAATTATCCTTCAATTAATTAAAAGTAACAGCTCTGCAAAATTTTCATTGGAAAAGAAATCGTTTTGTAACTACTAGGCAATAATAAAAGTACTTGTACAGTCAAGTATGTATAAGGTGTTGCGAACCTAGTAAAAAATTAGTTCAGTTGTGACCAGCAAACAGTATTTAACTGTTATATATTGAATTGAACGATGTCATGCTTACCGCGAAATGTGGTAACTGATATCGATCAAGGCCAGAGTGTATGGATTTACTGGAGTAACAGGTGTTCAGAAATAGTTGGAATTCTCAATTTCGGTGTACTATAGCATACATTGATATCCATCATGTTAGAACCATGTACCGACCTCGGATACCATAGTGTTAGTACCCATAAACCTATCGGTACTGAGAATACATTGGTATCGGTTACTAACACAATGGTCGTAGTGTTAGTATCTCTACAGACTCGATATATGAATATATATATATATATATATTTATATATATATATATATATATATATATATATATATATATATATATATATATATATACCATGTACCGACTCGGATACCATAGTGTTAGTACCATGTACCTATTCGGTATTATAATGTTGGATCGGTTACTAACACAATGGTCATAGTGTTAGTATCCTCTACAGACTCGATATATTGATATATATATATATATATATAGTGGTGAGTTAGCGTTGAAGTCGCATTGTCGTAGACTTTATATTATGTTAGCTTCACTATTGCAGGTTTACACATTCGTCTAGGAGATTGTACCGTCCTATTATTCCACATTCTTCTACCAAATATACAGTGGTTAAAGGGCGTAATACCGGCTCCTACTGATGAGTCGCCAGTAAGCACGAAACGAATGTGCATGAGATTATACTTTCTGTTCATGCTGCCTTTGGTTTTTCCTTCTGGTCACAACTGAACTGACGTGTAGTCAGTGAGTTTAAAACACATCCGTTAATTGATTTACACGTTATGATCATTCGGAATTTTGCTTATTCCCTGGGCCTTTTAAGAGTAAATTAGTTATTAGGCTATCCATGTATTATACTAATTTCTTTTTATGATTATTAGCAGTTCACCTTGATATTTCATTCTTTATAAACTGTAATGCTAGATAAGATTCACCACTGTGCAATCTACTAGACATCAATCGCCAAAATCTCGCTTTTACGAAATTTTATCTGCTTTAAATCAATACATGATTGTGAAACTCCTACTCATGATTCCAATGTCGAATTTGACATTCGTTATTTTGAAAGTTTATTCGAAATAATCTAGCGTGAATTTTTCAATAAGTCTTTGAGACGCAATCTGTCTAACGCTCTATTCTTCTGCAATAACCAAGCTAATATGCATCATAAACCTATCATATTTTCAGCATAAATCTACATTTAATTTCGATGTTGTGTCGCCAACTTTATACTTCATTTTAGTCTGCGTCAATTTTTCGGTTAAAAAATCATTTTATTTGTTCATAATTCCCATGCTGCCGAATATTTCATTTAATTTTATACCAAAATGTCATATTTAGCACATGTTTCAATATGGACATACATTTGTTGCGCGGGTGTTGATAGCAGTGCATTAATTAAAGCTTGCAGACTTTAAGTAAACTCTAGCCAAATTTGTGTAATTAACAAGTGCACCTGATTAAGAAAATGGGCTTGGTGTGTTTTTCATAGTCTACAAGTTTTAATCTAATAGATTTTTAATCCTGTCGCCTAACATTTAATATTTACTTCAGTATAATCCTACTTTATTCTATTTAATCTAGCAAAGCTGCAATCGATTCATTAAATTCGGAGCCTATTACTAGTAATTTGTTTTCGTGAAAATTGTGTCTTCCCAACTTAGGCAATTGCGGTTTGTTCATTGGTATATAAATTGATTTATCTACCTTTATTGAAACTAGAAGCTTTATTCATGAAGCCTGCAATTGGCATACCTCTGAACCGTCACTGCCCATCGGTTCTGTGAGCTTGAACTTCACCCTACGGTTAAAACCCCAAAAGGCAAAGTTCACTCCGCCCTCTACCTTTCTTTATGGCAAATACACAACTATACAGAAGAAGCATACATCAGGCTTTCAGTTGACACTAACTGTATCAAAAGAAGATGAAGTAAAACATGTGTGCAACGGGCAGTCAGTGATTTGGCGGACGGTGAAAACTGTAAATTAAGATAAAATGTGAGATAAGTAATAAGAAGCTGCAAAATAATTATGTTTATAAGTAAACGAAATTGTTCATCCAACATTCCATACAGATGCGATCTGAGCCAGAACATTAATATTGAAAGCTTCATTTCGATTTTAAATTCGATATATATATATATATATATATATATATATATATATCGCGGTGTGATCGTTATTAGTCAACTTGTCATCAATTTCTGATGATGCTTATGGAAGGCTGCAACACATTAGTACGTGCGACTGACAGCAATGTAAGCGTGTTATCTGGTTTTATATAATGAGATTTGTGTTTATCTCAGTTTCGCAAACTTAAGTTTATAAACGTCAGCAATAACTGTGCGTTCAATGTTTATTTACTTGAATCACGAATAATTGAGCAAACGGTGAAAATTTTGATTTTCATGACTTTCTGGTTTCCCAAACCTTATGTAAACTGAAGTGTAATCTTCTTTTGTCAGTTTCCCGTTGTTCAATCATGATGATTTTAAAAATTCGAAACGAGTCAGTATGCCTTACTAAAGTTGATTTTGCTTTCTTGTGCAACAGGTTAAATTGCTAGCTTGATACAAACATCAGTTATCCTATATATACATATATATATACATATATATATATATATATATATATATATATGCATGGGTCAGGATCAACTAAGCATTATTTGGTTTAATAAAGCGAATTCACTCAGTAGACCTGTTTCGCCATTATAGGGAGCTCTTCAAGACCCGTCCTGAATATTTGCCATCAATTTATGACGGGAAAATTGTGTGAAATGATCGGCGGGATGGCGTAGTGAACAGAGCCTCGAACTACGAAGTAATTGTGCCACGGTTCGAGCCAAATTTGTGGCAAAAACGCCGAACAGTATTTTGAGAGTTTGCAATGAGAACTCTTCAAGACCTGTCCTGAATATTTGCCATTAATTTATGACGGAAAAATTGTGTGAAATGATCGGCGGGATGGCGTAGTGAACAGAGCCTCGAACTACGAAGTAATTGTGCCACGGTTCGAGCCAAATTTGTGGCAAAAACGCCGAACAGTATTTTGAGAGTTTGCAATGAGAACTCTTCAAGACCTCTCCTGAATATTTGCCATTAATTTATGACGGAAACATTGTGTGAAATGATCGGCGGGATGGCGTAGTGAACAGAGCCTCGAACTACGAAGTAATTGTGCCACGGTTCGAGCCAAATTTGTGGCATAAACGCCGAACAGTATTAAGATAGTTTGCAATGAGAACTCTTCAAGACCTCTCCTGAATATTTGCCATTAAGTTTTGACGGGAAAAAATTGTGTGAAGTGATCGGCAAGATGGCGTAGTGAATAGAGCATCGAACTACGAAGGAATTGTGCCACGGTTCGAGCTCCATTTGTGGCAAAAACGCCGAACAGTATTTAGAGAGTTTGCAATGAGAACTCTTCAAGACCTCTCCTGAATATTTGCCATTAATTTATGACGGAAAAAAATGTGTGAAGTGATTGGCAAGATGGCGTAGTGAACAGAGCCTCGAACTACGATGGAATTGTGCCACGGTTCGAGCCCCATTTGTGGCAAAAACGCCGAACAGTATTTAGAGAGCTTGCAGTGAGAACTCTTCAAGACCTGTCCTGAATATTTGCCATTAATTTATGACGGAAAAAAATGTGTGAAGTGATGGGCAAGATGGCGTAGTGAATAGAGCATCGAACTACGAAGGAATTGTGCCACTGTTCGAGCCCCATTTGTCGCAAAAACGCCGAACAGTATTTAGAGAGTTTGCAATAAGAATGAAAGTTGTCTATTGGATGAATTGCATTTACTACCTTATGAAATTATTAGTTTTACCTTTGTCAGGGATAGGTGAGCACTATAAAATCTCATCACTACGAATTCGAGGTTTCAAATCAAGTTTAATTAAGAAATATATTCAATGTCAATATTGTTATCTACAATGGACTTCTCGATCACTAAATAAGAAAGTTCATGCAAGTTTCGCACCAAACGCAGATTCCAAACGCGAAAGCCACAGCACAGTAGCCGAATATATAGTTACGATTAACATAATTCAAAATACATGTGCGCATGCAGTTAAACTATAGATAATGCGTAACTAGGAACAAATTATATATAACCAGTCGTAAAAAACATAGCAAAACTACCGTCAGTCACACGCACTGACGCGTTTCGACTTTACATGATTATCATCAGAGTACGACAGCAAACTGACTAGCGAAGATGAAACCGCCCTGCATATATATGAAGAGCAAAATTAGATATGTGGCTCTCACCTCTAGTAGTTTTGCATCCACTGTACCTGACTGGGAATATCGGCAGAACGATTTCTACAGAGTTACGAACATTAACTTTTTGCAGCTTTCGCCACACGTATATATATATATATATATATATATATATATATATATATATATAGGTGATACAAATTAAGCAATCATTGATTGCACGGGTGGTGGTAACACTCTCTACATCAAGTTTGCGAGCTAGAAGCAAACACCAATCACATTGTATTGAACCAGTCGTCGAACAACATAAAAAACTACCGCCGGCCGAAACGCACTGACGCATTTCGAACTTCCATGATCCTCACCAGATTACGACGTCAACCAAACTTGCGAGGATCAAACCGCAATGCATAAATATGGAAAGCAAATTTAAATATGCGGCTCACACCTCTAGTAGTCTTGCAAACATTATACGTAACTGTGAATATCGGCAGCACAATTTCTATGCAGTCACGACCATTACCTTTTTGCAGCTTATATATAGGAATTACAAATAAGCAATCATTGTATGCGATGGTGGTGGTAACAATTCTTTAAGTCAAGTTTGCGAGCTTGAAGCAATAACAAATCCCATTGTATTTAACCAGTCGTCGAACAACATAATGCAACCACCGCCCCACAACGCACTGATGCGTTTCGACCTTCCATGATCATTATTAGAGTACGACGGCAAGCTGACTAATGAAGATCATACCACAATATATATATATATATATATATATATATATATATATATATATATATACGGAATACATTTATGTAACTCACTTTCATTTTTAGCTGTGTCACATGCATCGTACTTGACCGAAATTATAAGCTGTATAATTTCTACGCCGTAATCAAAATAAAGATTTTGCTGTCTTCGCCACATTTATATAAATTGTGCAATTATGCCTAGAACTCTCGATAACTGCTTCCGCTTTTTCGTGTCGTTTGACCGGTACTTCATTATAGTCGAGGAATTAAAACTGCTTCGCCTAAATTTTGTGGTATATTTAACGAAAAAAGGAGTAGGAAATCTTAACACATTGTCCACATCTATAACTATTCGTGGCCACTTTAAACAACTTGAAGCATATTAATTTATAAGGAAAGGAAGGAAGGCCTTAGCATTTACACCCATTAAGCTAAGCCGTTCGTCTTAATTAGCTTATTGTTTAAAGCAAGACAACTAACGAGAATTGCTCTCTAAAACGCCTAGCTTAGTGTGATCTTCTGTTAATTAGTCCACTTGCCCGAGCAATGCAACCATAAACCTATTAAATTATCGAGAATTACTTTTCATTTGGCCCAAAAACTAAGGCATCATTTAATTGACACAAAATGCTAGCCTAATGTAGTAAGACGATTGTTGTTAACGAAATTGCTAACATTGCCATTGCATTGATGTTTTAAATGATAATGCGCAAACTCGTCGTTTCTCATATAGGACCAGAGTTGCTGGCGTTCAGTATGAGTCATTTCAGTGCTGCTAGAGGCGAGTGACCGCGAAGTACCGTTTTTATTTCAACATTATTTTGAATAATGTATTATGTGTTGCGCACCTAGTAACAGATTAGTTCAGTTGTGACCAGAAGGATAAATCAAAGACAGCATGAACCGAAAGTATAATCTCTTGCACATTCGTTTCCTGCTCACTGGCGATTCATCAGTAGGAGCCGGTATTACGGCCTTTAACCACTATATATATACATATATATATCCCACGTTCCTCACTCAAATATATGGTGAGTAATGGGCGTAATACCGGCTCCTAATGATGAGTCGCCAGTAAGCACGTAACGAATGTGCACGAGATTATACTTTCAGTTCATGCTCCCTTTGGCTTTTCCCTCTGGTCATAAATAAACTAGTCTGTTAGTAGGTGCGCAACGCCTAATACATATTTGCATATATTTAGTTCACCGCCACAAACAGTATCTAACTGTTCTGCTTTTGAATTTCCCGTCCACATGTACTTGGATCGAACGACTACCCGGTAAGAACTTAGAATGAAAGAGCATGGTAAATGAAATGCACGCATCGAATCTGACTATAAAGCTAAATGATTGCTCACCAGATATCATCATAGCAGATATAAACACAAATCACATTATATATATATATATATATATATATATATATATATATATATAATATAATTCTGTGTGTTACTCAAGCATTTCGTAACGTTGAAAAGGCAATTCACTTAGTGGACGGGTTTCGTCCTAATTGAGAACCCTTCAAGTACTACCCAGAATTTGCCACGGAATGGGATCGAACTTGAGCACGATTACCTCGGAGTTTTTGTGTTTAATCACTGAGCCATCATGCTGCACCCTGCAATCGCCTCTGAGCTATAATGTATTTTGGTTAGCCTTTACTTCAGATGGAGCCTAATTGGCGTCTCTTTATACTTAAAATTATAAATAGCCACCCAAAATCTAATATAATTGAACAGACAACACGCTGCCTGAGGAAATTTTGTTCAATAGAACATTTATATAATTTAATCGATCATATATTGTGTGTGACGATACCACTTACTTAAATCATGTTCGCAACATTGATTGAAATAATTGTTATCACAAAACACATGTTAAGTGAAGATCCTTAATTTTGTATGTATTTAAAATTTTCATTCGGACTTTAAGTGTAGGTATAGGTTGCGTAACTGAATAGTTATCCACGAACTCCAATGTGATGTAGTGTGTATAAATATTTTAACCTTCAGCTGTTTCGAAATTTATCATTTCTAATTCCAAAATTTTGTTTTTTTAGCATATTGATCATGTATAACTCTGACAGGCCTTCTTTAGGTAGAAGGCTGTCATCAGTTCGGTATAGCCTTACCTTGCATAGAAAGCTGTTCGCTAATTTTTCATTTCAGCCTTTCGAATGTGATAATCGTTATGTTGTACAGATTAATTTCGAGAAATAAATAAGAATATGCGATGGATGACAACGTGTGTTGTGATATTTTGACAAATGTACTGATAGAAAATCTAACGTTACCAATATTAATAGGACAACTAAATTAAACTTATGTGCACGACTAAAATACATGACGATAACACAAAGAATATGCATGTACTATACAAGTCATAATTAGATGATTTTAGTAATGTATGGTAGGCACATGTAGTGAATTGTTCAATAAATGATGTCTCAATACTGAAATAGATGTATTTATACGAAGGCACAATTAAAATTGCACCAATTCAGAATAAAAAATAATAATGACAGATAAACACGATTAAATTTTAATTGTAATTGTCGATTAATAAAATTATCTGATGCCCATATCACGCTCTTGTCAATATGTCATGACGACTAGTTGCGAAACAAACATAATTCGGAATGAAGAATAATTTCGTAGTGCAGTGTTTTCATCGTCGAATTTTAATACGCAACTTTGATTTCCATATATATATTCAATGCGGTACGATCCTCGATAGTCAGTTTGCCGTCGTACTCTGATGATGAACATGGAAGTTTGAAACGCATCAGTGCGTTGCAGCTGGCAGTAGTTTGTTATATTTTTCGATGACTGGTTAAATACAACGGGATCGGTGTTTATTTCAAACTCTCAAACTTGATTTAAAGAATTGTTACAAACAACTGCGCAATCAATTATTGTTAATACGCTACTTGTTGTTTCGGGATAATTGATAGCGCGCGTAGGTCGGTATAATTTTGATTCCTTTACAATTCCAAATGCACAGATAGGGCTCACTCGAATTTAATGAGTTCTCACTTCTTCCGTCACTCTGAAGCCATTCACAAGTAGTATTTTTTATAGATTTTCGGGATTTCGTTTCCGGTCCCATTTTCAGGGTTGACACCATACCCACATATAGAATAACTTGTGGCAAATATGATATTCTCATTCAAGACCAATATATTTATATTTATTGTATTGCCTAAAGTAGTGTTTTTTTGCACCAATAGCCGGTCTTAATACCTCTTCTCCTATTCTCACATGTATCCACGAAAATACCCTCATTCCCCCACACACAGCACTCTATACACAAATATATTTACTCTAATCTAAATTGTCAGTTGTGGAATCAGTACAAGTAAACTATATGGATTGAAATACACGCCTGTCCGTGATGTCTCGATTTATTTAACAATTTTTCTGACGCGTAGAATGATCAACAAAAGTGTGGTTTTTATTATATTGCAGCAATCCTCAATCCCGTGTTACCTAACTTCATCAAAATAAACACCTATCCGTGATGTCTCGATTTATTTAACAATTTTTCTGACGCGTAGAATGATCAACAAAAGTGTGGTTTTTATTATATTGCAGCAATCCTCAATCCCGTGTTACCTAACTTCATCAAAATAAACACCTATCCGTGCTGTCTCGATTTATATAATGATTTTTCTGACTTGTAGAGGGATCAAGAAAATTTTCGTTTTTATTGTATGCAGTAATCCTCAATTTCTAGAAGTAGACATACTAAATGGAGTCAACGATAAACATAAAATAATCAACAAATTAACATGCACAATAATAAAACTGGTCGGAGCACAGTGACCTTACAGAGGGTTTGTTTATATATATATATATATATATATATATATATATATATATATGTGTGTGTGTGTGTGTGTGTGTGCATTAGTGCATTCCTCAACAAGAAATCCGAAGTACCATTTATCAAACTTTTATCTCTTTTTCTACGGAAAGGGTAACTAAAATGTTAAAAGAACTCATATTTCAAAACAGGTGATGTTGCCTTTAAGTGCATTATCTAGCCTACAAAAATATGGGTCAAAGTTAGGATTTCAAACTGTTCACAAGAGACATATTGATCTATAATACATTGTCTGTACTGGAAGTGACACCATTAGCCTCGCATGATGGCCCATACCCTATTCTCCAGCGGCAACATGAAATTCGAGTTATTTGTTATTTACTCAGCCTAAAATTGTTACACAGAGAATTATTATTAATACATCGTGTATATTTATTAATGTTTATTTGCAAGGCAATGAAAAATGTGTACTTCTAAAGTAATGACAACGAATTTTGGTTGAACCTCATATTTGTCTTCCTTCTTCGTCCATCTGACTCGTCATTAAAGTCGGCCGTCTATTCTGGCATTTTAGTTTCTACACGTATGCGTGGAGTTTGACTATTTGAATCACTACCTCGTTCATAATAGAAAGTTGGTTAGAGTTACATTTCATAGCTTTACCAACGAAGTAAATTTAGCATCGAAAGATATTCATGGTTTTTGGTTATCCTTAAATAACATTTTCCACTGGAAGAATTGTCATTTCCTGAGAAAATCTAAATTCACAGTAGCCCAATCGAGAAAATTAAAACAGAAATAAACATTTACGTAATTTTTAATCACAGTTTTAATTAATAGTAATATTGATCATATTCTGTTTACGAGTTTATTACTTAATAAGATAAATTATAATAATTATATCAGTAATTAAAAAAAATTGTGATAATAATTGCTACAAATGTCTACACCTCCGAACCAATGAGATTGCATAACTCATTAACATAGAATGGTTTTACAAATAAGTCCGCGTTTCATCGAGGGTGAGTGAGCCGACTTTTAGGGTTAAGTTGTCAATAGGCACGAAACCCAGGCGTTAACAAGATTGAACTTCGTTTTATAATTACAAGTTCAGGCATTTATTTATTTGAACAGCTTTGTATAAAGATGTAAAAACCGTAAATCTTAAGACGACCTTTTCCTATTCTCCAAATCTTAAACCGCCTGAAATATCTGGTACTGTATATAGAAAATTTAGACAAGCAATGCGGGTAGAGTTTGATTTAATGCATGATTTATTGAAGAATAAAAAAATAATCAAAGTTTGACCAAACACAGGCACATACACGAATAATTCATCAACTTATTATAAATTCATTTTGAATTTGCTTTGTCTAAACAACTACGAAAAAAATATTTTGCAACTTACCGTTTATGCTATACGCAATTCCTTTTAGTTTATTGCTTTAAAAACTGAACATTCGCATTATATGAAATGTGACTTTAGTAGAACACTTTTCGGCTAATGCAGAAATGTGCTTCGCTTCTACACCTGTGTTTTGTAGAAAACGCAATTAGATTCGCTTATTTATTAATCGGCGGGTTCTACCCACATAGCGCCCTAAGCAGCTAACTCAGGTGTATGAATAAACAATTTATGTCTTTTCGATGGTGTTTATTTACAAAATCAGCAGTTCCGTATTAGGCACATGTGTTTCACGAATATCTTCATTCGTCTAGTACATATCGAAGATAGTGCTATCCATTCAAGAGGGAAATTGACATTTATTTTTTCGGTTCAATGCGGCTTCAATGCTTTGATGTTATTAATTATGCTTAGCTTTTGCTATAAAATATCTTTAGGGATATAAATTTGATAATAAAGCTGTTATCATCTTATAAATTGAAACGGCACAGTAACAATAGATACACTGACCAGTCCATATCTGCTTCGGGACGGCACGTCAGGGAAGAAACTGCGTTAATTTAAGAGTTTCGGGCTCTAATTTGAAATTTATTTGTGTTTTAATATACACACCTGTTCGTAAATGGACTAATTTGTTACTGGATATATCATGATTTTGATAAGAAAATTGTTTTTTAATATCTGAATTCCCGTCTATTACACTATCAATCTTCAGACAAATAGATGTTTTTGAATTGTTGTTAAAATTCATTTCATCATTCATTTTTCAGCTCTGCGGACAGATAGCCCTTATACAAATAGGCATTTAAATTATATTTCACAGTTTACTCAACAGAAAAGTCGAGTTATTGAGCGAGAAATAGAGAAAACCTTAAAGACAGCCTTGACGGTTTGAAATTTAAAGGCTTAGATAACATCAGATTTTGAATGTGCTTTCTTGTTTAAAATCTGCTATCTTAAATTCTACTCGTTCCCCTTTTTGATTTTCATAGACTTAATAATGTAACAGCTACAAAAACACTTTCTTTATATCAACGGAAATAGTAGAATACGAATTGAGCTGAATTCATTTAACATAAGTGCATAAATATATATGGCCACCTTTGTTTGTTGTTTTTCATTTGTCCACACGAAGCATCAATCTCTCAAGTTTGGCTTCGGTCAATCTCGGCTGCAAGCGCACTCCTACTTTGCACCACCAGCAAACATTCCGCTAATTAATGTTGTTAAACTACTGAAAACAATGGCTTCGCACACTAATGTAATTGCACTACGCGAAAGATGAGACGGCATTACCATAAATGCACACACACCAACAAAAATATATATGCGTTTATATGTATACATCAATTTACACACACGCATATATATATATATATATATATATATATATATATATATATATATATATATGTATATATATATATATTTAAAGCTTGCATATTTCACGATGCAGCTTAAAATTGACAGGTAATACTTGAAAGCTTGTTCATCAGCTTAAAATGCTCCTAAGCAAGTGGTCATTTGTAGTTATACGTCGACTAATCTTTGCAAATTAAGCGGTATTTTGAATTTTTATAGGTATGTTTGGGCACTTAACCGTCTACGCGTAATTGCCCAGTAAGTCTGCTTATTGAAAAGCTATATTAATTATTAACTTTGAACGATTGTCCTTCGGGGAAATAACGATTGCTTTTCGCTTAAACAATAAATTAAAATTCTTTTACTCACGGCCATGTTTATGTATGGATTTCATTGAAAAACACGACTATTCATTCTTCCTAACTTGTTCGACGACTGGTTAAATACAATAGGATTGGTGTTTACTTCAAGCTCGCTAACTTGAATTAAATAATTGTTACCACCACCCGCGCAATCAATTATTGTTAAATTGTATTGCCTTAATATGTATATGTGGCGAAAGCTGCAAACCGTTAATGTTCGTGACTGCATAGAAATTGTGCAGCCAACATTTCCAGTCAAGTTCAATGTAAGCGAGACTGCTAGAGGTGAGAGCCGCATATCTAAATTTGATTTCCATATATATATATATATATTCAATGCGGTTTGATCCTTGATAGTCAGTTTGCCGTCGTACTCTGATGATGATCATGGAAGGTCGAAACGCGTCAGTGCGTGCGACTGACGGTAGTTTTGCCATGTTTTTCGATGACTGGTTAAATACAATGTGATTGGTGTTTACTTTAAGCTCGCTAACTTGATTTAAAGAATTGTTACCACCACCCGCGAAATCAATTATTGTTTAATTCTAACATCTATTCATTGTCGTATGACGATAAAGATGCGTGGTTTCAAGGTTATCTCTTCAAACCCGCACAACTACGTGATTTATGCTTTTAAAAACAAGTTGTTAATTTTGTGTGCGCACCAATCGTAAACCAACTTTTTAATGGGTATCCAACTATAAATTGCACATTTTCTTCTTTAATAGCGATCCAGATCAAGATGTGACGCGTTTGTAAAACTACGCGTGCAGATGTTTTATAAACAGGAACTTTAATGCAGAGTGAAATTCTCGCGTTTCTCCATAAATGGCGAAGGTTCGAGAAAGTTACTCTAGCTTTCGCGATAATCATTCTCACGTCTTCAAACAAACAAAGAACGTTTTCTTCAACATCAATTTGAATGTTTTCATAGCAGATTAGAGATCGGTGAATATTCAGATTTAATATAAAGATGAAATGGCAAAGAAACATTTAAGGTTTGGATTGCATTCTGAATATGCGTTCACATATACTACTACCGATTTTTTTCTTAAAATCACCACCAAATTGCACGAAATTTTTGTGAACGAAAAGTCTAAATTAAATCTTCATATAGTGTTTGGATTGCGTTTTGAATTTGCGTTCACATATATTACTACCGATTTTTTCCTAAAATCATCACTAAATCGCACAAAGCTTTTGTGAACGAAAAAGTCCAAATTAAATCTGCATATAGCATAATGGAGTGTGAAAACTTAGATTGATGTCGAGTGTAGATCTATAGCTAGCCAAATCTTGTCAAGGGAACAATGCGAAACGTGAACTCCAGGATTTTAAAATTTAAACCAAATGGAATGTGAGAATACGCCTTCGATTGTGGAGGCAATTTACATTAATAGACATTGTTCTGAATTGTGCAATCAGAAAAATGTGGTTCTTAAGTTGGCCGTATCATGAGGCGTTCTCACCTACACTCAAACAAACGTTCACCTATGTTCCTGCTCTTTCAACATTCTGGACTAATTTTCTTGTGTACTGTATTTGTATAGCGTATTCCTATTTGAATTAAATTAATTAGTGTACTCTTTCTGTCTCTCAAGTTAATCAGTTGATATGACGAAGAATATAATTTATTTAAAAAAACATTTACTTCGGAATGAATATTTTGCAACTGTATTATTTCAGTCAGCTCAATCAGTAAGTTATTTGAATTTCGAATAGTACTTAGTCAAAGGCGATCATTGGTTTAATACTTAATTACAATTAATTTCATCCATATTCAAATTAATATTGCATTGGAAATAGTTCATTTGACGACATGAAGAGAATTATATAGAATTTATATCATTATGCAATCAGTGGCCGCGAACTAATATCGCTGGTCTACAAATGACCAAGTAAATAGGCCTGACTTATTCAGTTAGACTGTTCTCATAATTTTATACGAATATATACCCTGGCGGTCCGGCATACATTTCGACTAGACAGGAAATTTCTGCTTCACAATTTTTATCCACTTACTAATATAAATTTCATAGTACCCTTTCAATGTGGGAAAAGAAAAATAAATTTTATGAGATATAAGAACCGTTTTCTTCTCATATTCTTTTCAACTATCTAAAAGTAAATATCTCTTTATATATAAATTGAAACGCAAAAGAAAATAAAAAAATGTAGACATGGAGAGAGAGAGAGTGAAAGAAGAAAACTTCCAATCAATTGCGTGCATCACCTCCATTTCAAGCTCAATGCCTGAACATGCTTCTTCTTAAACACCTGCTTTGAATCAAGCAGTGAATACATGTCTGCAATTTCATAACACATTGTTGAAACCTCACACGTATGTTCTGCAAACGTAGCATTTAATGTAATCACTAAATGCAATAATAGAAGGGAGTTAGCCACATACGAAGCTTTATGGATAAACAGATTGCAGCCGGATTTATGCAAGCAGAAGAAGCATGTTCAGGAATTGAGCTTGAACTGGAATTGATGCACGCAATTGATTGAATATTCTCCTATTTCACTCTCTCCATGTTTACATTTTTCCATTTTGTTTTGCCTTTCAATTTATATATAAGGAGATGTTCATTTTTAGATACTTGAGAAGAATATGAGATAGCAACGGTTCTCGTATCTGATTAAATTTCTTTTCCTTTATGCACATGGAAAAGGGACTATGCATTTCATTAAGGCCCGCACTCTAAAAGAATAATATAAATTTATTGCAGCTTTAGCCATGCGTATACGTGTCTTCAAATTAACAAACCACTAAGACTTTTTGTGAATAGCTAACCAAATTTGGATTGGGTCCTATCACAATTTACTACCTTTATTTGAAGTCTTGTTATCCCTACCCATGCAATCAATGCCCTTTTATAATTGTAGAACTAATATTCGTGTTTCATAAGCTGCAAAAATGGCACGTTCGCGAGAGCGTAGAATTGTTTTACCCTGAATTTCAGGTCAAGTGCAATCTACACGAGGTTACTAAGAGGGAGAGTTGTACGTCTGATCCGCTAAATCTACTGATGTCGCAACTGTCTAATCGACGGTGCGAAAGTCTGTTCATCAC
>JAQBSW010006133.1:0-51240 GCA_029291075.1 Eudiplozoon nipponicum
AGACAGAGACAGACTTGACATGAATAAAAAAACTTCTGGTGATTATAGCAGCAGTTGTTTGGGGCATATCTGTTAATAGATCTCGGGGATCTAGATTGCAGCTTACTGTTATTTCGTGTTTTGGGTGTAAAATTCGGTCGAGCGTTCAATTGATTTAGCTCGGATTTCCCTATGGCCAATCCTTTTAGAACCTTAGCCATGTTCGTTATTGTCCTCTGTAAAGAGTGGATCCTATCATCCTGCTGGGGAGGATAAAATGATGACAAATTTAATTTAGGTTCCAAAACCCTAAATTCTAACTCGCCTCTCACTGATAAGTCATCTATTAAGAGAGAGAGTTGGTGTGCTGTCTGGCGAACAATTTTAGTGACTAGGGAAAATTTTTAATAACACAAATTTTAGTCTCATGGTCAGAAATATTGTTTTTATACCAAGGTTTACCCAATTCCCTTAAAATCTTAATAGGCCAAGGATTTACATGTCTAACAGCGCATATTTTTTATTACCTGCTCAGTTTCAGTGAGACCCAGCAAGGATTCTACTTCATTTTGAAGGCCCAAAATGAGATTCATAGTTTCCTAATGGCCTCAAGCTACGGATAAATTCGTGGCTGCAAATCTGAAGGTGGTTTAGCGAAAACCTTGGACAATAAGTAGATGTTGCTCAATCTCACTAGTTGTGCAGCAACAATATTGGCGTGACTGAAATTGTCAATGTGTGTGTAACAAGTCCAAAAATCAACGTAGGTGAAAAGCCCAAGTGACAGCAGACAGAACGCACACGTAGCGCACAGCAGAAGGCAAATGCGATAACTGACTGGTATGGTAAATTCACCGTGTTTAAATAGCCAGAAATGAAAAGCTCGCACGCCATTGGTTAACAGCAAATTTCACTTTTTAATAGATGCAGCGTAAATTGAATTTGAATTTCATTTATGCAATATACCGGCAAATTTTGCTTGATTCATTACAAATTTTAACATTAATTTTATCAATGCATCACTGTTCATAACAATCCTGGTTCTTGATTACTCGAAAGATCAGTTAGATCCATGATATTGCTTTCATTCTGTAGATTTCATATCAACTTACCAAATACTTCGTTCAATTCACAGAGAAGTTCATACTCAGTCTTATCCACTGGTAATATGAGCTTTGATTTATCCTTATATTTACCGTAGTCTGTGGGGTGTTTGTATCCTAGTCTAGGATTGCTCTTCAGTTTACCCAAAATGACTCTTTCCGATCTTTGACAGATTATTAGCAGTGATGAATTAATTTCAATGTCAATCAAATCTAACCTCATTTTTAACACTATTGATAAGACAACATGTAAGCATATTATCTTGTTTATTTCTTAGTTTACATAATTTTCTATCGATTCGTTTCGGTGTAATATCCGTAAGTGTAGATGTATGAAATAAATCAGATAATAACGTTGAAACATAGGAAATAAATTCATCAGTGTTCATAATGTAATAACTTTCATAATCAATCATTTTGCTTAACTCTGTGAAACGATTCCAGTTAAGTCCGGAACATTGCACGTGTGCATTCTCAAAATTAAATTTTTGTCGTTTGCTGCTCAAGGTGTTCCATTTTAAAATAATTTGTTTGTGATCCAATTCTTTAAAATAGTTTACAATTTCATAACTGTGCCAGTTAGCCGATTCAATTTCTAAATATACATGATCTAAGCATTCCAAACCTCTAGTTGATCCTTTATAATCTGCTTTAGATCATGATTCGAAAAAAGATTATTTCACAGTCATACATTTTAATAAAATCACATATCACCACATTATAACCATGGCGGTCGAAAATAAATTGAAAAGAATTGGTGAAAATTATATAATCATTTAAACAAGCATACGGCGGTCTGTAAAGTTCTGTTAGTCTCAAATTATCGATTTGTATAGATAAAAATCAGTGTCATTACTATATTCACTAGTATGTAACAATTCCGCATTTAACATAGATTTACTATAAATAAGTACTCCTCCACCTCTTCTATCCAACGATCTGACTTTACTAAATAAAATCTAATGAGTAATGTCAAATTCGTGATTTTCATTGTCCTTGCTGAGCCACGTTTCAGATAAAATTATGAAATTAAAACCATTACTTGTTATAAAATTTCACAGTAAAATTATTTTGTTCTTAGCATTTCTAAAGTTGACATAAAATAAAGTATATGTGGTATATGACTTATCTAAACTGTTTTCGATTTTTAATGGTTTAACTTTGCTGGATTCTTTATAGATTTTTGTTGGGTTTGTGGCTACAGTTCTCCTCACTCCGCTGTACACAATATTTAGTAATGATACATAGGTTTTTGTAATTTTTGAATCAATGTATGGACTCTATATGTTAGCATGCTCTGGATTAGATACTTTCTGCTCCTGATTAATCTTCAACTTTTTCGCTGTTGCCAATTTCCTTTGGAGAAAAGTTTTATCTCAAACGATGAAAAGATTGTTAAAATTAGGGTTTTCACCTTTCTCTTTATTAATGGCTTCACGCTTTCTAACTCGAGTACTTTTCATTTTCGAGCATATTTGGAATATTCAGGAAGAGGTAATTCAGTTATTCTCTTTCTTCGTCTAAATCTCTTTCTGCATCAAACGTTCGGTGTGCAGTATTGCGCATAAAGTACACTGTCGTTATGCTTATTATTTAATTAAGTGTAAACTCTTTTGTTTAACATAGAGCTAGTCTTGTAAAACGCCCCGGCTTGAAGTAAATGCCGTACGATGTCAAAAGTTCTGTGCCAAGAAGACTGAGATATATTACTGTTGGTTGCCCTTATTAGGTCTGTAATTGCGTTCTCCGGCAAATACCGATAAAATTAAATAGTGTAGCAGTGTCCAGAAGTACTCCTAGACACTTGAGACCAGCTCTGGTTCTGTTGTCGTGTTGAAAGCAGCAGCGAGAAGCTGTGTGAAGGCTCAGAATTGTCTCGTTGAAGATCTGCGACAACACCGTGGTGACTGGCACACGTAGAGGTCCAATAAATCGTGTTGCTTCATCTCACTAGTTGCGCAGGGACAGGATTCGCCTGATTGGGTGACTCTGCTTGTTAAGCAAGTCCAGAAGTCAGCGTAGGTAAAAAGTCAGTATGATAGGAGACAGCACGTACATGTAGTGCGCAGCATAAATCATACATGACTACTGACAAGCATGGTAAATGCGTGAAAACGAATGCTCGCATATTATTGGTTAACGGGAAATTTCGCTTGTTTTAATTTTTTCCGCGTAAATTAAATTTGAAATTCATTTAGGCTGTAGAGACTCCAAACCTATTAGTAACTGAGACTCCCATAGATGCCAAGTCGTGTTCAGTCCTTAACTGTCCAATTGAATCTCATAAGCTAGTACTCTCGTTCTCATCTATTAAATTCATGTCTACTATATCTTGAGCTAATTTGCTTGTGTCCTGAAACTTAAGGTTAGCTTCCATGCTGATCGTACTTAATTATTAATTTGATAACATGATGTTAGGCAAACGGAATGTGAACTTCTTAAGTAGCAAAACACCCGATCAAATAACCTGGAACGAAATAAGACGTGTAAAACAGAATTATTAAATTACCTGTTCCAGAACGTCCGCAATATGTACGATTCGAAAGACAAAATGATAGCAGGAGTATATTGTGTAAATCGAGTAATTATAAACGTAAATTGGAGAAAAGGAATAAATACAGCTTGCTGAGGAAAGTCAGGCCAGTCACGTACAGATTACCGAAACTGAAAATTACGCACAATTCAAAAGTATATGTACTGTCAAGTATTTAAAAAAAGAATGCTCTAGAAAATAAACGAATAATTTTTATAAGAATAAAATTCATTTCCATCAGACAAGGTGGTTTAAATTTATCAATATATGTCACTTTAATTTTGTCGGAGGAAAAATCTTCGTCGGGTGGAACGCAACGACTTGATAGGGCGTGCTTGTGGTTTCCAACAATTCTTTAATATTAAAGG
Organism: Eudiplozoon nipponicum; assembly: GCA_029291075.1. Lineage (NCBI taxonomy): Eukaryota > Metazoa > Platyhelminthes > Monogenea > Mazocraeidea > Diplozoidae > Eudiplozoon > Eudiplozoon nipponicum. The sequence continues at coordinate 3,984 of JAQBSW010006133.1, forward strand.
ATATCGGGTTTCATTTTGTTTTTATTTTTAGATTCTCGGGATTTCTTGTCTGATTTCACCCGGAATTTATTTACACACTTTTTTGGAATTTGCCTTCAGACACCAAGGATTTATCCTTAGTTCACCCGATTTTCCCACTTCTTATTGACATTATAATACCCATTCTTCTCCTCTTATTAATACCCATTCTTTTCCTCTCTTTCATCGTAATATACACTTTATCTGCTCTTCGATCTCACTCCACCATGAACCAGATTTTATCGCCAGCCCCCATCTCCCGTTCCTCACTCAAAAACTTATCTCCAATCTTGCTGACCTCCAGCAACAAATGACGGATCTCACAGGACTTCTTGAATCGCTAACTAGCAACCTTCCATTATTCACCTTACAGCCCCATCTACTACGCCAGGCAGATGCGTTTTTGAATGGTGTAGCTATGGAGGTGGCCCTGGGAAATAACAGCAAGCGAAACCTCATTTTTTGGTCTCCTCGCTCCCCCTCTCTCGAAGGACGATCTGGCCTCAGATCTCATCAGTAAAATAGGGGATAACTTCAGCCATCTTAAAGAGATCTCTTTGGATAAGGGTCGCACATTTGTTCTCTCCTCGCACAAAAGACGGTCAGACGGTGAGCTTCGTCACCTCAAACTGCAATCGCCATATTTATCATTTAGAAAATTCACATTGAAGCTTTAATTCACGCTACTACAGAGTACTCTAGAGAAAGCCCAGACCCCTCAACCGGACACTACTCCCTCTCCTGCAGCTAATCACACCTGTCCGGGCGTGAGCAATCCATAGAAAAGCCGCTCACTTTACGTCGGCATCCTCGGCGACGCCCCTTCCTCCAGTCCACTCCTTCTGACATCCTCCCGATTTGAAGGACTTCCCTTCACGTGTAGCCTATACTCCACAACCAGTCCCCTCACACAGTCTCAACTTTTACCACGTCTTCATGGCCGATCACGCCGCGCAAAGCCACCAAATAACGCACCCTCTCCCTCAATTTCATCTTCCAGATCCACATCTCCACGCCATGTCACTTCTGCGACGGATGCTATGGCCCAGAAACCGAATAAAGGTAAGGCGTCTAAGGCCAAACGGGACAACGACCCAGCCCTATCGACTTCAACCACCTGTTCCCAAATCCTCATCGACCCCTCCCAGGAATGTTGCGTCTCAGCCCCTGATCAGTTTCTGTCCCCGCCCACACCAGCAACGCTGCTTCAGAGCGCCCCATTGAGCCTAGATATCTTGCCTCCCTACTGCTTTCAAATCCGCAAATTACCTCACTTACTCGACAAAAGTGGTACAAAAGAGATCCAGATCGACGCTGATCACTCCATCTTCGCTAACGAGCGGTCAATCACCCTTATCAGCCCTCGATATCCCCCGACCGGCAGTGAAAAGCCCCCGCATGATTCTACTCCCAGATATAACAATCCCTCCCATTAATTACTTAAGTATGTCAGTATAAACTTAGAACTGTATAGTGTAGAAAAGGCAATTCATCCAGTAGACCGGTTTAGTCCTTATTGGGAACTCATCAAGTACTGGCCAGAATTTGCCGCGGACAGGATACGAACCTGGGCACGTCTGCTTCGCAATTTGGTGCTCTAACCACTGAGCTATCCTGCCGCACACTACACTACACACAATTTTAGTTATATACTAACTAATGTAACTTGGTTAGTCAATTTTTCCTTTAGGTGGAGCTCATATGACATCCATTTAGACCCAAAGTTCCAACTAACCATGCCCAATTTGTCATTACTGAACAGACACCACATTCCATGGGGAAATGGTATTGAAATGAACATTTATATAATTAAACGAACATTGGTTGCGCGGGTGGTGATAACAATTATTATAATCAAGGTTGTGGTCTTGATATAAACACCTGACCCATTAATTACTTACATATGTCAGTATAAACTAAGAATTGTATAGTGTAGAAAAGGCAATTCATCCAGTAGACCGGTTTCGTCCTTATTGGGCACTCATCATGTACTGGCTAGAATTTGCCGCGGACAGGATACGAACCTGGGCACGTCTGCTTCGGAATCTGGTGCTCTAACCACTGAGCTATCCTGCCGCACACTACACTACACACAATTTTCAGTTATATACTAACTAATGTAACTTGGCTAGTCAATTTTTCCTTTAGGTGGAGCTCATATGGCATCCATTTAGACCCAAAATTCCAACTAACTATCCCAAATCTGTCATTACTGAACAGACACCACACTACATGTGGAAGTGGTATTGAAATGAACATTTATATAATAAAACGAACATTGGTTGCGCGGGCGGTGATAACAATTCTTATAATCAAGGTTGCGGTCTAGATATAAGGACCGGACCCATTAATTACCAACATATGTCAGTATAAACTAAGAATTGTATAGTGTAGAAAAGGCAATTCCTCCAGTAGACCGGTTTCGTCCTTATTGGGAACTCATCATGTACTGGCCAGAATTTGCCGCGGACAGGGCTCGAACCTGGGCACGTCTGCCTCGGAATCTGGTGCTCTAACCACTGAGCCACCCCTGCCACATCTGAGCTCCACCTACAGCACAAATGTCAGACTAACCAAGTAACATTAGTTAGTATATAACTGAAAATTGTGTGTAGTGTAGTGTGCGGCAGGATGGCTCAGTGGTTAGAGCACTCTCAGATCCCGATAGCTGAGACGTGCCCAGTTCTAGTCTTGAATCCGCGGCAAATTCTGGCCAGTACCAGTGAGTTCCCAATAAGACAGAGCCGGTACTACTGGATGAAGTGCCTTTCTACACTATAATTCTTAGTTTAAACTGACATATGTAAGTAATTAATGGGTCAGGTGTTTATATCAAGACCGCAATCTTGCTTATAATAATTGTTATCACCACCCGCGCAACCAATGTTCGTTTAATTATATAAATGTTCATTTCAGTACCACTTCCCCATGTAGTGTGGTGTCTGTTCAGTAATGACAGATTGGGGATGGTTAGTTGGAACTTTGGGTCTAAATGGATGCCATATGAGCTCCTGTCCGATCGGTACGTCTTTGTGTGTTACCTCAACCTCCCCGTGGTAAACTGGCAAAATCTAACTTCTGAAAGTGACCCACCGCTTCCACTCTTCGCGGACAACCCATAAAACCAATTCGTGCACTTTCCTACCCAATGGAACAACCAACTGGACTGAGTCCTCTCCAACAAAAAGGTGACCGATGTCCATTTTCGAGAGATCTTCCCTAATCTTGGTCACTGTCAGGTATCCTTCCTCATCCCTCTTTTATCCTTTATCCCTAGGGAAAACACCCAACCATCCAGGCGATTCACTAACTGGGAGAAGTTTCGCCGACTCTCTGACTCCCTTAACTGGAGGGACCTCTTTCTCCCAAACAACCTCTCCTCATGCTTTTCCGAAGACCATAATATCCTATCCTCCCACTTTAATTCCGCAACCTCTATTCAACACATACACGCGACGAATAAGTTGAACTCTTTGTTTAAGGCACGCGACAACTTTGCACGCAACTCTCGACTACGCACATCGTCACTTGCTCGCGCCCTCGCACTGAGACGTATCGATGGGCACATTAAACAGGTTATCAACAAACAAGCGCTCCACATCGAAAGACGCATCCGCTCTACTCCTGACCCCCGGATAAAGTTCGCTATCATCAAACACAAATTGCTGCAAAAGCCCAAAACCTCGTATATTAACTTCTCTCAGTCAGACGACTCCTGCTTCGCCGACGACTATTTGACTTATCTCCTCGACTCCTTTTCCACTCCCACTCCGCCTGCTGTGATGTTAGACAGCGGAGACACTGAGAATTTACGCTGGTTCAACGTCTCACCGGCTTCCGTCGCCCAAGCAATTAAAGACATTAAATCTAAACACCAATTCGATCAATATGGTGTCTCGGTCAGCATGATTGCACTTCTTGGCTGGAATGTCTTCTCTCTGGTTGCTGATGTTATCAACCGTTGCCTCGAAACTACCTATCTTCCCCCGGACTGGCTTAACTCGACGATCTCTCCTATCCCAAAAAATGGCACTTCGTCGATCTCCTCATTCAAAGATCTCCGCCCCATTACTATCGTCCCTTCTTTCACCAAAATCTTCGACAGGGTCTTATACAACCTAATCTACCCCTTCATTAAGTCTCAGGAAAACTTCTATCTCCTCGATGATCAACATGGTTTCTTGAATGGCCGCTCCTCTTCCACCAACTTAGTTAGTGTTCTCAATCATTGTTACTCCTCCTTCTCCAAAGGTCATGAATGCACTCTCCTCTTCCTGGATATATCCAAGGCTTTTGATTCGCTGTCATTTTCAGCAATTGAATCCGCCTTATTGAGAAGCGGTATCTGCGGCAACGTCCTCAATCTTATCAGTTACTATCTCCGAAACCGATGCGCGACTGTAAAAGTCGGAAATAGTCACTCGAGGCCAGCCCTTATCCGATCTGGAGTTCCCCAGGGCTCCGTACTTGGTCCTATTCTCTTCAACCTTACACTCGCGCAAGTACAGGTTGAAGACAACCTTTTCAAGCTGTTCAAATATGCGGATGACATGGTCATCGTATTCAGTAACCCCACAGCATCCAACCCTTCCTTACCCCTTATATCGGAGCTTTTATCCTCGCTCCACTCGCAGCTCAGCAGTATCGGTCTCAAACTAAACCCCGCCAAGACTCGTTTAATGAAACTCTCCTCTGACCCATTCTGCTCTCTCCCGGTTGCAAATTATCCCCTCGATATTGAAATAATAGATTCGGCCAAACACCTTGGTATTTATTTTTCAAAATCCTTAGACTTCTCCCCACACCTTACGCACACTACTTCCAAACTCTTCAAATGGGCCCGTCTGATCTGTTTCAAGACTAACAACCCCATTCTCCAACTCACGCTATTCAAGGTCTACGTCCTACCCCTCATTTCATACGCTAGCGAATTCTACTGTCCTCTCACTCTCGCCTCCTCGTATACCATCGAACAGATATCCTCCAGATTTCTAAAGCGAGTCTTCCCCCACAGCCAAAATTATCGGGAACGCCTACTCCTGGCAAACCTTCTACCGCTTTGGTTTACCCGTCACCTTCGAGTCATTTCTTTTATCCATAAGATCACAACTTGCCTACCACTGTCCAACTTTGCTCACCCAAGTCACCACTACGCCACACGTTCTAGCAACTCTTCTATCCAATCTAACCATACCCCCACCATATTTAAAAAAATCTATCTCTTCTCCAAAGCCACTAGTGTCTTCAACGCTCTTCCCACGGACATAAAGCTCCTACCCCAGCACGAATTTAAAAAGGAGGCCCATAAGTACTTCTTTAACAAATTTCTTTGTGAAACGACCGATTGGAAACGAAACTGGTTCCTTCTCAATTCATAACATTTCTTTCACCCCCGGCTATTCTCTTTACTGATTTCGAAGGGCGAAATCCCTCTGGCCGTCATCTAATTTCCACTTTTCCCCTCTGGTTTTAAATCTTTCACTCTTGACTCCCTGATACCACTTCTAAGCTCATTTTTCACTCTATCATATCCATATAGTGGATACTTTACTACGTTTTGCTCATCCAATCCTTTTCCTTTTTGTTTCAGCGGAAGACCGGAAACTCAAAAGCCCTGCTGGTCCACCAACGGTTTGCATCGGACATCGACTCCCCTCGTCTTCCATCAGTCATAACCTCGTTCAACAGACGCCAGTGATCCCTGCACGACACACTTGCTTCAATCTAGTCGACTCCATCCTGGTCAATTCTACACTTCATGAATTCAATATCCACGACAAAGAACTCCGTCGGTCGACGTCTGCTTCCGGTCCGCCATCATCTTCAATCTCACACTCGAACTCATCTGTCCGGACCCAACCTACCCCGCATTGATGCTCGGACACTTCATGGACTGAACTCCAATTGATCTTGTCTAGTCAAATGGAATTTCGTTTTTATATTTTCACCAGATTGAACTATCATGAAGTTGATTATAACATTTCTCTTCCTCAACTCCTCCCACTTCTATTAAATACTTTGCTAGTTACAATTTCGTTCACCTCCACTTTGGTTTTTCAATGGTCGGGCCTGTTGGCCTTTGATACCAAATAAATGTATTATTATTATTATTATTATTATTATTATTATTATTATTATTATTATTATTATTATTATTATTTTCTACAAGGCAATATGTTGGCGAATTGTTGTTCTTGAGGCGTTACAGCCATAAGTTCGAGGATATTGAGAGCATGGTATAAGGAGTCGCAGGTATGAGTCGGATTGACGTGAAAGGAAGGGTTAGTCCATCAGATTCTTACTTATACACGAAGACATATATCAACTTGACATCTTTGGGGCTCTCATTAGTTAGTTTGCGATCTTCATACGCCTTTGCTACAGTGCGTTCAAATGATTTCTGAAGCTTTACCCTTTAATAATGAGGAGACGGTTGGTTTTATTCAAAATGTCCGTAAAGAAGCTGATGATTACTTATTGACCAAGGATGATTTACTTGGGCTCAATCGTCGCGAACCCATTTGGAGAAGGCTCAGAATAGCTTTGTTGGTTCTTGTCGTTCTTGTCTGGATAGGCCTTCTTTCTTCTGCAGTTTTAATTATTGTCTTTACCAAAAAATGCCCTCCACAGAAAGCGGAAGAATTCTGGAATAGCAAAGTAGGCTATTGGCTAGATCCTTTTGCTTTTATTGATTCAAGTGGCGATATGATTGGCGATTTGGAAGGTCTGGAATCGTCTTTAGATTATATAAAAAATTCTGTCGGAGCTGGTTATGTGATATTGGGATCTGTCTTTAGTGGTTCCTATACTAACAATAACAATATTGCCCGAGTCTCTACAGTCGGTTGTCAATGTCTCAATAAATTTCACATTTTATGAATGAAATTGCAAAATTTTTAAGATTTATCTTTAATATTCGAAGAAAAATTGACCTAAATACTGATTCTTACATTCCAACGGGTACGGAAAAGGTGTCTTTCAGAGACTCGGTAATGCAATTTATGCCAATTAACTACCATTCACCCCTTAAGACAAGGACTTTGTTAAGGTTTCCTAAGTAGATCTGGTCTTGGGTCAAATATGGAGTGAGCGCGCATAGTTAAAATGTCAAAATCTTCTTTCTGCTTATATTGTCTATATACGACAACAAAATAAATTGCATTTAAACGTATAAATATAATTTATTGCAGCTGCGGCGCAATGCATAACGTATTTTCTTCAGCGTTTCATTTTTTGTGATTCCTGCGTACATTTTCATAATTTATTAAGTTTATGCACTTCTGATACTTCGCAATGGAAAATAAACTATTTGTTCTGGAATATGATAGCAATGATCAGTTACCATTTTTGAATGAAGATTCAACGATGAACGCCTTAAATACTTGGCGTGTACGCACTGACTCCGAAGGATCTGAGCCGTGTACATTTGAGTGTTTACCTGTCGAATTTGAAAAATATAACACGCCGTCAATTACACTTTTAGGAAACGCTAAACGTTTACTTAGACACGACACTCATAAAAAATCTGCAACGGAAAGTAAACCTCGTTCAAGTCTTGAAAACGTTGAAACGCACGAAAATAAGCAAATTTCTTGTGATAAAGAAAATAAGCCAATCATCTTAAACGGTTCTTCTTCAACATGTACTGCAAGGCGCAGAGAATCAATTTCCCCTGTAAAATTTTCGGAAAAGCCGTCTGCAACTACATGTGTCGAAACATCGACTTTTGCGTCATCGTTCCAAGATGAAAATTTACAATTTTTAAGCTCGGCTATAAACACTAATGATAAAGATACTCTCGTAGAGCGAACTTCTATTGGAATTTGTCAATGTGATCCTATATCAATTAAAGTTGAAAAGCTTGTTCTTCCAATGATCAATGATCCGATAAAATTCGAAACTCGGATACCTAATGATAGCTTAAACAGTATTCAACGAAAATATCTCAAACAGGTAATTTTAACTAATGAAGTAAATTTAGTCCTTATAACATTTTATATGGTTTTCCAGTTTGACTGTCTCAAAAATATTTCGGTCCGTTTACCGTTACAATCGGTGATCCCGTCATCCAGTACGCTTGGCTATTGAGCTACTTATAGTAACCATGCGTATGCACTTTACTAGCTTTCCATTGTCTACTTATATGCACATTCTTTTCTCGTGAAATTTGGCATGCTACGCCACTACTGAGGTAAAAGAGAACAATTGTTATCGCAGTTATTGAAACAATTTTAATTTTAAATATTGTATTCTGGGTTATAGATCGAGCAGTTCTTTATGCACCATTATAAAATAAGCTTGTCATTCACTACATTTGGATGACCCTAATTGGTTGTTCAACATGTCTTTTACCTAATTATACTCCAAAATATGGACATCCCCCTGGTTAATATTAAATTTCGCCATATATATATATATATATATATATATATATATATATATATATATTTTTTAATTTTAATTAATCTGTAGTATTTGTATTTTTCGAGAAAAGATAGTCAAGCATTTAACTGTCGCATTGTGTGAAGCTTTATGTTTCTTTGAAAAACTTGATGTAATTCTTATTTGTGTAAAAAGGCTTCCAAACTTGGTGTTCATTGCTATCATCTAACAGCTTTAGAGTCAAACGTTGGAAGACAGTCATAACTAAATTGTTATAATATGATTCTTAATTGAAAATTGATTTTATATATAATAATAGTAAATTTTTATTTAGTGACAAAGGCATCTAGGTCCACAACTGATAATGTTAAGATACAAATATGTAGAAGTGTGTAGGGGGAATGAATAAGTTTGAAAAGATTCGATTCTACTTCTTTTGGTGGACATATGTGATTATGAATTTTATTTGGCAACGAAGGCCATCTGGCCTGATAATTGAAACAATCAAAATTAGGATTGTGCATTAGAGAGTGAAATATTGACTAGCTATTTTGTTGATGATGATGGCTGTTGAACTGATACATGTCAAGTAAGAAATGCTTTCAGCAGCTTTATGGCATTACTTCTTATAGACAACTGAAGTTTGTAATGACTAGAATAAGATCGACTAGAACGAAATCCTAAGAGTGAATATCATTTTTGTCTATGGGATTTAGGACTTCAGTTGCGACGCTCCTATGTGAAGGAAGCACTAGTGGTTTGTGATAACAAGCTAATCTGCGAAGCTCGAGACAGTGATGGGAAAATCTCGCCACCACATTTTGTTGACGATCCGCTGGACTAGCTGAAGTAGAATGAAAAGCATTGCTAAAGCCATTATGAAAAAGCATCCGATTGTTGTAATTAGTAGTCAAGGGGATAATTGTTGGTGATATTCACTAATTGCTAGCGTAGCATCGAGGTTGCAGTCAACACTAACAGTGACTCGACTTCCAGAAGAGCCTGTAAAAGTGCCAAATATATTCATATCTACGATAAAATGTATTACGAATGTGAACTGTACACGTTGCGCTTCCAATCAGTGTTGCTGCTCAGAATTTTATTAAAGAAGTGCAGGTTATCTGCATTCTTAAGCTCATGATGAGGTAGGAGCTTTGTCTCCGCGAGTAGTACGTTGTAAAAACTTGTGGTTTTGAAAAAGCTAGGCTATTGAAGATATTTTAGGTATGATTGGACTGAATTAGGGAGTTACAATTGCGCTTGACGTATGAATGACTTGGGTGGTGGAAATTTGACAGCGAAAATTAATTTGAGACGACATGATCAAAGAGGATAACTCTTAAGTGGCCACTGAATAATGAAGGTAGGAGAATTGCAGAGGCGATCTGCCAAAAGGCAAAAGTGTCGATCAAGTTGAAGGGTCAATAAAATTCACTGGCACAGAATATGGGTGGTAGGATGTAAGGTCTAGATGAATTAAGGCTCAGATTAGGGTTTTTTTGACTTAAAGTAGATCAAAAGGGTCCGTTTGAAAGAGTTAACGTGCCTTAGGTGAGGATGTGAATGTAAGTACATTGACTTACAAATGTATAAATATTTCTTAACTGGTACGACTATAGGAAAAAAGTAATTCTAACCTCAGAAATTGTTGTATAGTTTACTGTTCTATTGTGTTTCATAGTCTATTAACCATACTTCCAGATTTTAATATGAATTCAGCTTCAAATAGGTTCGTGAATAAGGTTAGACCAGATAAAGTTATCATTCATCTGTGGCAGTTTACCACATTCCATCAATGAACTGGTTTAGTAATTATTTGCAATTCTGCAATTTATTTGTTGACACATTACAAAATCAAAATTGAATACATATAATTGTTTTCTTTAGAAATATAAAAATCATGATTTTTATTGTATACTTGCTACGGTCACTATAACTAAATGAGTGCTATTAAAGTAACAATATAAGCGTAAATTTTATTTCAAATTAATTGTCACTTTATGTGCAGTAAGGAATTATATAAAATTAAACATGTTAGTTTATAAACTTATGTAATTGTGCGTAGAGAATTCTTTAAGCAAGTATGGCAGCAATAAATTTGACATGAAAAGCAGTTTTATAAATATCTGTCTGATTTCAGAAGGAGGGTAAGAACAGAAACCAGCAATTGAATTTATTAAGTACAATTTATTAGTAGGTAGTTATTCAATTCAATTAGAATGCGTGAACTTTAGTTTTAGTTGCAGAAAATTGAGTATTGACACAATACATAGCCAAGTTGTAACAATGAAAGTAATTGTTCTAGTTACTGTGAATACCTTAATGAAACTGCAAGTTGTTATAATGAACATAGAGTTTGAAATTGTACGATCTCTGTTGAAAGTTAGGGCGCTAGAAGTTACTCATTCACTTATATGTCGTAATACTTACTAGTTCATACAAATTGTGCTAAAATTCCAAGTATGGTAATAAACAAACATTTTTATCTGCCGACATGAACTATCTGTCACAATTGTAAAGATCAATATACAAATCACGTGTTGAATTATATTGGAACTGTGCGAGGGTGATTAGCAACTGGTCGTTTAGAATATAGATAGGTTGGTAATGAGGCTATATGAATATATACAGCAGACTTAAAACCGACTTAATAAAATGATCTTCATGAAAGTAGGATTAAAAAGAAAAAGGTATTGAAAAAGGGACATTTGATGACCCGCTCCTCTTAAAAATTAAAAGCCATAAAGTCGATGTAGCTAACATATAACTAAAATAACATAACAAAAGTAAAAGGGTTAACCTAAAACAATATATATATATATATATATATATATATATATATATATATATATATATATATATATATATGAGGGAATTCTGGTTTAATGACATCTGCTAACTCAATAAAAGACTCATTGGCACGCTAAGAGCGTATCATAATCTTCGATATGTTAAACAGCAATACGTTGGCATCATCTACTATAAATTCACTCGTGCATGACCATTAATCGGGAGTTTTCTCGATATTCATAGTTATGTGGGCTGTAGAATAGCGCCAGTTTGCCCATTACTTGGAAAGATTAAAACTGTCTGACAGGTTCGCCTGATGAATCAAACTAATGTTACAGATGCACGACAAGTATAGAACATTGAGTTTAAAAGGTACGAAACCTAACACATCGTGCTTAATGTCCAGTCTTCTTTTCCGACTTGTAGTCTTTATAAATAAAAATACTTATAATACAGAATTTATATGTACTTAGTTGCAAGAGAATAAAAGCTACGTGTGCGCTTCTCTTGAGCAAAGCACATTCATTGTGGTCTTTGTGAGTTGTGTTTTCTTCTCCCAGTGAGTCGTTGGTATGTGAAATGTTGAACTTTAGACTGTCTTGTAGGCAAGAGGCTTAAGTTTCCCCCTTCCCAGCATAGTCCTATTATTGGTAGAAGAATTCAATTGAGATCGTCATTTATATTTTTTGTTTTATAGCTGGCTAAAGAATACCAATTGAAACTTATTACAGTGGGAAAATCGCCTGATTTGGAAATTGTCGTTAGAAAAGATGTCTCAATGCATAAAAAGCAGCTCGAAGATGCAGCAGTGGCGAAAGCTGAATATCTTGAGCGTTGTGAACGGTTACGTATACTAGAAGAAGAGAGGCAACGCAGATTAGGTGAGTAATGATTAAGTTAATAATAATTTAATGGTGTTTGAATTTAGAAATAAGACAGAGAAGATGTACCAAACTCAGGTTTAAGTTATGTTACATAATAAAAAAAAGTAATAGTAATAATCGTCACAAATACCATCATCCACATCATACTCATTATCAGCTTTAAAATATTGTTCATACACAACAAAATCATCATTGTCATCACCACCGTACTCATCGACATTATAAGTATCATCATCATCATCATTACCATTATGCATGAAAACCTCCACAAATGGAGATCGCGTTCTCCGGCCCGATGGGTTCTTGTAGTGTCTAAACCCATAAGATGCAAATCACTTATTCTACAGAGTCTTCTCCGTATCATCTTCATAAAAATAATCATTAATATGTATTAACTTATATAAATGATGGTGTAGGTTCTGGCACGATACTTTCCAGAAGAGCCTTTTGTTATTATATGGAAATTATCGAGATTCCCCGCTGATCCAATTTTGCTGCATTATAATCGTATTATAATCTTCATAATCAGCACAATAACACCAAAAACAACTTATCGGCAGCGTGTTTTATTTTCGATTCTCTGTCATGAAAAAATCGTCGTTTGCTTTAGATTGAAGGTACAACTTGGTCGATCGTTTCTATTGGAGATTTAGGACTGTACTAATCCGATCCCTGTTCATTGGCTTGTCTGGTATAGGAAATCCTAACAGTAAGGAAGCGCCAACATTATAAGTAAAAGGCGTTAAGTGTTACACAAGCTGACTCTAGTCTCCAGTGCGAATGAATAATAGGGTTATTTAGATAAGCTTATTATAAATGGTGTGTAAACGTATGGATGGGTATTATCATCTATTTATAAAAGATGTGGGAGGAACTAACATGGTAGCTTATATGTTTATTTGGATATGCACAGTATAAATATAGATGGTGTGTAGACATACATATGAATACATATTTATATATTTGTATAAGACGTGAGGTGAACTTACACGGTTGCTTATATGCTTATTTAAATATGTACACCATATATATATATATATATATATATATATATATATATATATATGGATATTTAGATTTCTATATAAAATATGAGATTGACTCATATGTAACAGTTAGATACTGTTTGGGGCGGAAAACTGATATTAATATATGCAATTATGTATTAGGTGTTGCGCACCTAGTAACAAATTAGTTCAAATATGACCAGAGGATAAACCAAAGACAGCATGAACGGAAGTATAATCTCGTGCACATTCGTTTCGTGCTTACTGGCGACTCATCAGTGAGAGCCGGTATTACGCCCTTTACCCACTATATATTTGGGTGAGGAATGTGGGAAAATATGACGGTACAATCTCCTATACGAATGTGTAAACCTGCAGTAGTGAAGCTAACTTCATATAAAGTCTTCGACAATGCGACTTCAAAGCTAACTCACTATATATAATATGTATAACTCATATGGTTACTTGTATGTTGATATCGATGTACATAATATGTATGGTTGTAGACATGTATATGTATGAATATTTATATATATCCATATAAAATGAGGGAATATTATGTATATATATATATATATATATATATATATATATATATATATATATATATATATATATATATATATATGATGTTGATTTTTCATGTACTCACGTTAAATTTTATGCACTTGAAGTTCAAAGAACTCAGTTTCCTGCTTGTAGATGTATATATATATATATATATATATATATATATATATATATATATGTAATATGATTTGAATACAGATATATAAGAAGTTATTTAATTATTAACAAATGTTTATATATATATATAGTAATTACATACGATGTGAGAAGATCTCACGTGGTTTCTTATATGGTTATTTAGATACGCATATGATTTTGTGTGGACGTATATATGAATGGATATTTATATATCTGATGTTTGTTTAAATAAATGTCTATATATATTATTTTATTGCTGATATATTATGTACTCAAGGTGAGTATTCGGTTTTGTCCAAACGTTGTTGTATTAATGTGAACAATTTTATTACCCTTAATCTCCCTATAACCTATTTCAAATAGAATGAGATTAGAGGGAATATTATATATATATTTATATATATATATATATATATATATATGATGTTGATTTTTCATGTACTCAGGTTAAATTTTTTGCACTTGAAATTCAAAGAACTCAGTTTCCTGCTTGTAGATGTATATATATATATATATATATATATATATATATTAATATGATTTGAATACATAGATATATAAGTAGGTATTTAAATATTAACAAATGTTTATATATATATATATATATATATATATATATATATATATATATATATATATAGTAATTATATAAGATGTGAGAAGATCTCACGTGGTTTCCTATATGGTTATTTAGATACGCATATGATTTTGTGTGGACGTATATATGAATGGATATTTATATATCTGATGTTTGTTTAAATAAATGTCTATATATTATTTTATTGCTGATATATTATGTACTCAAGGTGAGTATTCGGTTTTGTCCAAACGTTGTTGTAATAATGTGAACAATTTTGTTAACCTTAACCTCCCTATAAACTATTTCAAATAGAATGAGATTAAAGAACACCGGGAATTGAGGATTACTGTTATATAATGGAAATGGAAATTTTGTTGATCCTTCTACGCGTCCGGAAAAGCAATTTAAAAAAATCGAGACATCACGGATAGGCGTTTATGCCAATCCATATGGTTTACTTATATTTATTCTATAAATGTCAATTTAGATTAGAGTACACATATATGCGTGTATACGTTTTATGTGTGTGTGTGTGTGTGGGTAGTTTCGTGTATACATGTGAGTATAAGAGAATAGTTATTAAGGCCGGATATTGGGGCAGACAAGAAAAATACTTTAGGAAGTAAAATAAATATAAATAGATCTGTCTTAAATGAGGATATCACATTTGCCACAAATTGTTTTTCTGTGAGTATGGTGTCAACCCTGAAGATTGGACTGGAAATGAAGTCCCGAAAATTCGGCAAATCTTAATTCAAAAACATTGACCGACAAATAGTGTAAGGACGGCTTCAGAGTCACGGGACCAGTGAGAACCCATCAATCAATTAAAAAAACAAGCTGTGCACCTGGAAATGTAAAGGAATCAATATTTTACCGACCTACGAGTGCTGTCAATTGTTCCACAACCGTCGATTGTGGTGAGGGGACAGCCGAGTGGTGAGGGGACACCACTTGTACCAAATTCCCAAGAAACTCCATGAAATGTCATTGGAGCCGGCTTATCATCCAAAAGGAGTCAGCCGCAGTAAAGTAAGTAAAGTAAGATTGTGGTATCGGCTCGAATGATGACAGCGCTTCACAAAATCCAATTACTTTTAAGGAATATGCCAAAAGAATAGGATAAGCATCGGTTAAGAAAGTATGTTGCATTTTTGTTTTTGAGAAAGATTATTCATGTGATATTGACTTAATTGAGATAAAGAATAGACATAAAACATCGTTGTAAATAACTAACGACTAAATTTTCCAACACGACGCACAAACTACTACTTATTATTATTTAAGTCAAGTTTGGTAGATTGATATAGACAGCAGTCCCATTAGGTATACATTAGTCAGCGTAAACTACGCATTGTTTAGTGTAGAAAAGGCAATTCATCCAGGAGTCGGATTCTCACATATATGATGTCTAGTTTATACTGAACAATGTATGTATAATGGAATTGCTGATTCTAGCAAGCAAACATTCGCGATTTAATTAACTGTTATCACCGCGTGCGCAATCAGTGGTCGTTTAACCACCTAATATATTCGTGAAACATTGTAATGCGTCTTCATGTAATATTGTTTACAGAATCATGCGCGTCTACACCTATTAGTTTAAAAACTTTTGCTCTTCTTCTTCATAAATTATAATTTTCAGCCTTTTTTCTGTTGATTCAGCAGGGGAACAAGAATATCTCTACAAAGCAACTTTGTTTAACGTATCTCCTGGTGTTTCTAGATGCCGATATTTGGTGTTTATGCTCGCTATGTTATGCTATTGCGCATGCGTTTTGGTCATTGCCAACACAATGTTACCATAATGCTAACTTTAACATCCTTATTTTGCAAATGACTTGTCCTGTACAAATAAAGCCCTATGGAAAAATTACATCAATATATGTTATTGACCATAAAGTATTTGAATCTTACGCGTCATCTACTCCATGTGGATTCATTGTCAGTAAGAAATCTTAGAAATTATGCTCGAAATTCATCATCATCATCATCATGTCCAGCCACACAAAAGTCAAAAGTGACTAATATTTCACTGCCATATAACCATAAGGAGTGGAAAAAAGTATATAAGTGAATTTAGACAAATTATTAGTGAGATTTACGAGAGAGAGAGAGAGAGAGAGGGTAGAGAGAGAAGGAATACCTTGCTACTATGAGTAAATTTATCAGGATAACTCACAGAAATGAGGCAAACTAAACCTCTCCACAACACCATTATGGCCAAGATAGCATTCGGGCAAGGCGACATCAGCAATACAGCTTCCTTGCGGATTTCACTGTTTCACGTCGTAAACAAACCAAACCTCGCAGCTAACTTTGCCCTACTAAGAAAAGAAAGTTACGAAGATAATTCTACTAGACATCTGCAACACGATCGCCAAAGCTCGATTCAATGCCATATTGCTAAGGGTTTCTAACCAAGAACTAGGATGCTCACGAGGACCCCATCGCGGCAGACGAGTGGGTCCTATATTACCCAATTTGGATGTAAGTGACTTTAATTGTTTCTGCCATGTCAAAATCTGCCCACCTTGTTTCTTACGCCAATTTGATGCTGGATGAGAAAACAGAGCTCTACTGCGAAATCGAAATGAGGGCATACGCAAAAGGTGGCCGACCCAACGAAGTTGATTGAGCCTTATTTGTTTTTTTAACGACGAGCACTTATTGTTAGATCCAAAAATACGTCTACGGATGTCAATGTTAGTTATTCGTTGTTGGTAACCAACATGTGCTATACTTCTCAAACAACGATGATCGAATGCCTGTAAGCGTCTCAGATCATCAACTCTAAGAGGCCAAGTTTCACTAGCGTATAGAAAAACAGCAATTCTAGCGTCAGTCACACGTACTGACGCCTTTGGTCCTTCCATGATCATCGTCAGTAAAGTATTCGTATTCCTATTCTAATTTGAAAGTTTATTTCTATTCGCAATCTTGGTCTTATTCTTAATGAGGATAAAGATGAGAATAAACGTGGTTTAACTGTTTATATGTTTTGTAAACTGAGAAAAAAAGGAAGTATTCCTAACTTTTTAAAATAATTATTTACACGAAAATTTCTAACAAAACTAATGAAAACAATATTCTTATCAGTATTTGAAACAACATTTTAATAAAGTAGTAATAAATTTAATATAGTTAACGACTTAAGTAACAAAATATATACACGTTATTATTGCAACTATTGCAACGTCAAATAGGATTGGAAAATCAGTTAGCGGAAACGTAACAGGTACCAAACAGTGCAGCTGTCACAAAACGATGTCGTAAATAAAATGAAACGTTATATGACGTGTAGGACATGTTTTCTGATACAAATCTTTGCTTACCTGACATATACGCAATCGAATGTTCTCGATTGTTGTTTCAATAGCAGACTTTAGCAAGGCATCTATGTCAATGACTGCACCACTTTCCTGTTGGCTTTCTTCTTTGTGCTCAACATCGTCAATATTTTCTTCTGTTAACGGAGCGATGGCATCCATCCCTGATGGTTAACAAAAAGATTCCGCAAAATTTTTTTTGATGAATTGATGCGTTGCTGCAAAAGAGATCTCCTCCAAGGCATTCTAAAAGGGACATGGCTTTCCCATATCTAAAACCCGAAATAATTAGCATTTGTACACATGAGCTACCAGCTTGTTCTGTGTGTGTACAATGTTAAGAGGATGAAGCATGCGATGAAAGTGCCACCAAAACCAAGTGCACGTATGTGCCATCTCCGATCAAAGTGGTTTCGTATTTTTATTTTAATTTTTATTAAAATTGTTTAAGCTAATCTTCGAGAAGGTGATTCCTTTCCATTGAAGCTCATACGCAATGCATATAGTAAAAGCAATACTACGTGATGTATAAAATCATGCTTATCTACAACAATATTATTACATCATATATTAAATGATTTGAAAAATAATATATATATATATAAAATTTTATATATATATATATATATATTCTAAATTGATCATGTGATCTTCAGAACCATTTTTTAAATATAAATATTTTTTCATATAGATTGTTTATATAATCGCCTTTGTATATTGGCTAAGTAATGCTAATTATATATGGATTTAGATAGTTGCACAATCTTTTAGAAAGTGACGATGTTCTATTAATTAAGGGGAAAATGACGTCCCTTATAGAATACCTCACAAGTGATCTCTTTAACAGCGAATCTGGACTTCAAACCCCTCCGCATGACATCAATTCAGCCTAACATTGTGATGAATCTTGGTGATGCCGGTTCTACCCTAATGGAGCAAAATGTTGACGATATTGAACACGAAGAAGAAAATCAACAGGATAGAGATGCAGTCATTGCCATTGATGACATGTTAAAATCAGCAATTGAAACATCCCTCGAAAACATTCGAATGCTTGTAGAGAAATTAAGTGAAGATTTGTATTACCAAACATTTCCTTCACGTCATATAATTCTTTATTACATATATAACACCGTTTTGTGGCAGTTGCATTTTTTGCTTACGGATTAAATTTCCGACAGTTAACATTCCAGTCCTGTTTGATTTTATTAAATTTGCAATTAAAAAAGCTGCTTATTAAAACACATAGCCTATATCATTCTGTTTGTAAATTGTTAGTTACTTTGTTCTCCACGTCAAACTTATATATGATTTCCTAATATGCTGTTTCAAATGTAGATAACAAAGTTGTTGTTTTCATTACTTTGGCGACATATTTTCGTGTAAATAATTATTTTATAAAGTAATGATAACTTTCTTTTTTCCACAATTTACAAAACATAAATTACACAACAATATTGTTTTATGGCTATTTTTGCAAAGTCTAACTTTACAATTTTTAAACAATATACAATAAATGTAGTTAAATACTGTTTGTTGTGGAGAACTAATATATATATATATATATATATATATATATATATATATATATATATATATATATATATATATATATATGCAAGTATGTATTAGGTGTTGCTTGATATTCGGTGTACTAGGGAGGTAAGACCTCCGACACTGAAGGCTTAGTTGAAATTATATTGGCATGAATATTTTAGTATGTCGCCTATCCTTTAGTGGAGGCGTTGGTTAAATTATGTAATAATTCTTTACCGGTATGCATATATACTTTGTGCATGCTCCTCAGTCAGAAGGGTTTAATCTAACGCATTATATGCCTTAATATGTTGAAATTGTCAATGGAGGATGAGAGATAAAAAGAGGATCTAAACAAAGCAATGTTTTCATTACAGCACACTTATTATGATATTGCATAAAGATAATTGGCTACAGAATTTATATACGGAAAATGTCAAATATTTTAAAATAAGTTACCAATTTAATTGATGTTTATCGTTAAATATTTTTAAAAGCAGATGAGTAAGAGAAACTACAGGTCGAAAGCGATGCACATGTACACCCACGTGCTAGATAGAGTGATCGATCTACATGAAGTTGCATAACACTTCAAATATATTGTAATGAGAAATATCTAAAGGTGATCATTTTTAAGCATATAAGTCTGTATAGTATTTTTTGATGCATATTTCGCATTAAAATTTATACTGCCAAATTCGTGCAGCATTGAAATATTGTTTTTACGCATTTTTAATATTTTGCTAAATTTAGTATTATAGACTAATTATTTAAATCAAGTTTGTGAACTTGATTTTAAGAATTGTTATCACATCTTGTGTAGTTATTGATTTTTTAAGTGTATGATTTATATGTATGTGACGAAATCTGCCTAAATGTTATGTTTGTGACTGCTAGGAAATTGTGCATCAGATATGTCCAGGTCGATACAATATGAGAAGACCTATTAGGGTTGAGAGCTGAATAATTTACTGTTCTAGCCG
Organism: Eudiplozoon nipponicum; assembly: GCA_029291075.1. Lineage (NCBI taxonomy): Eukaryota > Metazoa > Platyhelminthes > Monogenea > Mazocraeidea > Diplozoidae > Eudiplozoon > Eudiplozoon nipponicum. The sequence continues at coordinate 24,201 of JAQBSW010006133.1, forward strand.
TATATATGCTTTGTGTCGTGATAGTTGTTACTCAGTTTGACTTCGTGTGCTGCTGATGATTATGGAAATTCGAAACGCGTCGGTACATGTGACTGATGATATTTTTGTTATACGGTGCGAATGGTAATATATATATCGATTTAAGAAATGTAATCATTGACAGTAAGATCAATGACTGCTTACTTGTATAATATCTTTGCTTTTGATCCAATCATTAGTCAAATATATTAAAGTAATAAAATAGGGGCCTTTCATATGTGTTAGCATTTTCTGAGCACTTTATAAGATAAATGTGCCATTTCTGTAGCATTTTGATTGTCAGAATCATATTTATTAAATTTGTTGGAATCTAAGTTGTTTAATGATGAAAGATTACCTGTCGAAACTAGCTGAGTTCATCATGTACTATATATATATATATATATATATATATATATATATATATATATATATTACAATCAATCGAAATTCAAATCATACAGCAAATAGCAAAATGATTCAATATATATGGAATCAAGAAGAAACGCTTTTCAGAAAAAGATGTAAAAACGTTTTATCTACAATGGCTATTTCCTAAATAAGATAATGATTCATAGAAGAAATCGCAAAGGCGAAACTCGTCGGAACAAACACCGCAAGGTTGTACGGTAAACCATAACGCATAAAAACTAAAGCTGTCGGGGCTATATAAAAATCTTGAACCTCATTTTAATCCGTTCGCACAAGATCTTCGCTGTTCTTGCCAGCAGAATGTTCGTAAATAATGATGAGACGTCAAGCGAGTGTGTTTCATTTTGTAGGAAGTTGTTTCCCTTCGGGTCATCTGCTTGCTTGTAAGAGTTCCTCCGATGCGGTCTATTATGTCAATGATCAATGCATCGAAACTTAAGTCAGCTAAGTCTCTCTGAAAAATACTTAAAACATTTAGAAACATCATAAAAACGAACAACACCAAGGACTCTTTCGAGCTAGCAGTTGAACCTAAGTGAAAAAACGTCCTACAAAACAAAATTGTCTTGCTTGACGTCTTATCCTTGTTTACTAATTTTCTTTGGAAAAAACAATGACAATCTTGTGTGACCTGAATAAAATGAGTCTCAAGATTGTCCTATAGCCACCAATGATATGAAAGACCTCATATTAGCATGTACAAAAAACGTGCAATTTACATTTTAAGGAAAATACTACATTCGGATCAACGGTGTGGCTATGGAAAGCTACATTGCACCCCTTCTGGCAGATCTATTCATACATCATCTTGGAAAACGCGATGATTATTATTGTTCATCCACTTGCACTGCAATATATTCACTACAACAGCAGTGTGCCAAAATGTAACAAAGGAAAACTTGTTAACAACCTAGCAAACAGAATCAAGATGGTCTAATCAGAACAACTACCAATAGCGTTTCATTGATGTTAACATCAGACCGTGTCAGATTTTTACTAGAGAAGACAACATCAAACAGTTTTTACGAAACTTAACATTTAGAGGCGACCTACGAGCTTCAATTATTGCACAGCAGTGAAATAGAATCACTAAGGATAAATTTGCCAGTGTCAAAGTTAATATCACATTCAGCACACACAGAGTCATGAGGTTGGATGCTAAAGATCATTTGCCAACTCTCTCCAAACCATTAATAATTTGCAAATTCTAATGGTTGTGCGGTAGCGTACATATGTTTGACGTACAAAGAGGCAATTGATCAACAGAATCCAGCAGTATTTACCGCAGAAATTGATTAAAAATTGCTTGGCGCCGTCAGGAAAATTATTTATTTCCACTCATATATTGGAAACGGGGCATCCGGCCAATTTCGCCAATTTCTCAATTCTACTCAAAGTAAAATCAGAAAAAGAATTATACATATAAAACCAAGGTTAGGTTTTAAAAGAGGCGCATTTAATGTACGACCATTAAAGCAGCATGGACAACAAGAAGCTTTTGCACGTAATTTGGATAAATTAGAAATCGAGATACGCTGTGTATCTGAACCCAGAATACAGGATTCTTCGTGCATTACAGAACTGGTTGCATCATACGTATCTACGCGTTATTGGATTCGAACATCTAGTCCCACGGAGTTCTCTCAAGCCGCTAAATGGGCCGTTAGTATTGTGATTAGAACACGAGATGATGCTTGCTTAATTGAATGGATCCCTTTAAATAAACGAAAGTGTGCGGTACGTTTAAATACATCTATTAAAATCAATGTAAAACCCGTTTTCAACGTTGGCTCTTCGTTGTATCTGAATATGCTCCTTACGATTGCAGTACACACGAAAGCAAGGACGCTTTTTACTTCGCAATTATCTCCTAACTAAGTAGAGCAAGAAGTTCAGATATAGTCTTGGTTATGGGTGACATGAATGCTCAAGTTGTGCGCGTATGTAACGAAGAATTTAATTTAGGTGGAAGTAAATCTTAACCGCGACAGTTCTGATTCTCGAAAACATGCCTGCATCAACAATGTTGATTGTTAGTTTTCAAGAATAATCAGAGTTAGAAGTAAGGGATGCAATCCTACCTCTTAAACGCTGTAAAGCCGCAGGCCCCGATTATTTGCTTATATCGAGATCGCAACCTTGATAATAGGAATAGTAAGCGTAGTATAGCTTGACACCATTCGTGTCTAGTTTATTTGATTCGGGTATCCTACGTCGTCTTAGCGCTTCACGTGAATCCCACAGTAGAGAAGAACAGGCCGGATTCCGCTCAGGACGAGGTTGCATAGATAATATTTTTACGTTATGGCAAGTTCTTGAACAAAGACATTTATATCACCGTCCAACAATTGCCGTATTTCTAGACTTCAAGGGTGCATTTGACTCGGTGGACCGCAATGTTTTATTCCATATTTCGTCGAAAAGTGGTGTGCAAACAAAATTTGTTTATATTATACGCTCTTTCTACACAATTACTTCTGGTCGCGTTAAGGTCTACAAAGAATTAACGCATAACTTTGCAACCAACATTGGTGTTTGTGAAGGCTGTTCACTTTCCTCCATTCTGTTTAATTTTGTAATCCATGCGACTATGAACAAACTTCTTCCACACATTCAGGATGTATGTGTTGAAGTTCTCTCGAGCGGTTAACAGGTCGATCTTGACTATGAAGACTATTATTCGACAATCGAGGTGCTGCCTAGGCCACCTTGAATAGATTAGCAGACGTTCCGTCTCTCGGTATGAAATTCGCTCCTTCTAAATGTAAGCTAATATTACAGGATCACCCACCACTCACTCCAAAGCTGCGACTGTAGAATGAAGATCTGGACATAGTTGACTGGTTTGAATATCTTGGAAGCTCTATCACCAAATCCGACGAGATGAGAATGATAATCGCGAAAGCTAGAGTAGCTTTCTCGAACATTCGCCATTTAGGAAAAACGCGAGTATTTCACTCTGCCTTATAGGTCGTGATTACAATGCATCTGTATGCGCAGATTTACTCTACGCTAGTGAAATTTGGCCTCTTGATGACTTGAGACGCTTAAAGGCATTCGAACATCGTTGTTTGAGAAGTATAGCACTTCCGTCCTATTATTCCACATTCTTCGACCAAATATATAGTGGTTAAAGGGCGTAATACCGGCTCCTACTGATGAGTCGCCAGTAAGCACGAAACGAATGTGCATGAGGTTATACTTTCCGTTCATGCTGCCTTTGGTTTATCCTTCTGGTCACAACTGAACTAATTTGTTACTAGGTTCGCAACACCTAATACATACTTGCATATATATTAGTTCTTCGCAACAAACAGTATTTAACTGTAATATATTGAATTGAATGATGTCATGCTTACCGCGAAATGTGATAACTGATATCGATGAAGGCCAGAGTGTATGGTTTAACTGGAGTAACAGGTGTTCGAAATTGTTGTAATTCTCAATTTGGGTGAACTTTAGCATAAATTAATATCCATCAGTTTGGTAGCATTACCCACTCAAAAAACATAGAGTTGCTACCATGTATCTTTTCAGTACAATAATGCTGGTATCGGTTAGTAACACAATAGCAATATCATTGGTATACTTTACAGACTCGGTATGTATATTATATAGTGTGAGTTAGCGTTGAAGTCACATTGTCGAAGACTTTATATGATGCTAGCTTCACTATTGCAGGTTTACACATTCGTCTTGGAGATTGTATCGTCCTATTATTCCACATTCCTTACCAAAATATATAGTGGTTAAAGGGCGTAATACCGGCTCCTACTGATGAGTCGCCAGTAAGCACGAAACGAATGTGCATGAGATTATACCTTCCGTTCATGCTGCCTTTGGTTTATCCTTCTGGTCACAACTGAACTAATTTGTTACTAAGTGAATAGGGTGTCGCGAAATTTGCTACGAACCCGCTCATTATTGAGTGTCAAAATAGCTATGGTGGTATAAATATATTTAAAATCATTATTAAGGCAAACAAGCCTTCATTTTTTAATATTCTTTAATATTCAGAATGACATGATGGCCTTTTTGCCGCCAGAAAGATTTTTTAGAACCAATAATGCTACGTGTAGCGTGTTATCCGTGGCGAAATTTGGATTTGTTTTCAAATTTTGTAACTAAAAACGTTGCTTTTATAACGACTACAACGTGATACCAAGTTCGTCATTTAGACAAGGTGTTTCGTGCTTAAATTTGGATCTAGCAATACACCCATAAACCACTTTGTTACTTGTCCTCTGTGAAGTTACCAATCAAATAATAAAACTATATTATTAAAGGAACACGCGAGTAAACCAAATTTGCTTGGTGATTGGACAAATAATAAAAGTATCTGCATTTCTACTTTGATTCTCTCGAAATGTTGTTGACATTGATTAGTTTGAAGAGCATATTTCACTTAACATCAGATGAACTTGAGGAGGTTTTTATTGACAACAGATGCGTTATTTTAAACACCCATGTTTTATTTAACCGGTTGGTTATATTTTATAATTTATTCCAGCCGAAGAACTCGAACGTGCTAAACTGCCGGCACATAAAGACATGTGCTTTCAAGCTGATATTGAAGAACATATGCGCCAGGTAATTTTGACAATATGTTCCATTATAATTTGCTATAAAGGGGAGACAACATTTTAATAACTGTGCTATTAGTAAAAAAACACTTATATGTTGTCGGTTGTACTGTTCTGCTGTGCATTTGATTGGCTTAAATGTGTAATTGCAATTCATTTCCAAAACCTTGGTATGTTATTGAATATTTATATGTAAATTAAACGCCTCCATTCGAGGACATCTTCAGCCTGACGACTGACAGGCTGTAATATGTACTACTGGGGCGATTTCTTGCATTTCACTGTTACTAATGGAATGCAATCCTATCTCTAGTTGATATAATAATGATGTTCTAGTCTTTACTGTTGACGCTTGGCTTTGTTGTAACGACAATAATTTATAGTAACATGGAAAGAAGGGGGAATGGGACTGGCAACGCTTTATACTGTATAAGATATGATTCTCACCATCATGCGCGTCTGTGTCTACGTTATTCCGCGAATTCAAGTATGGTAATACCTCGAAATTGTTTTTATATAATCACACGGCAGCCTAACGTGAAAATTATTTATATCATTTTCGTTTACATGCCAGTCTTTATTCTGATATATATATGCTTAATTCGTAAACAAATTTTATTTCCTGTAAGTTTATCTATTGATATAGTAATTGAATATGCTTGATTTATTCTATGAAATGTTTTAGTCATACGGCTTTAGTTTTTTATATATGGAAATATGATATAGTTTAATATTTGTAAGCTGAAGCATGTGAATGTCGTCACAAATTCATGATGGTGTTTTCTATTGAAATCTATAAAACATTAATACAACTTTGTTAATTACATAGTTCGTAGTCGAAAAATTGTTTGGCCTAATGGCTGGCAGCGGTTATTTTGAATTTTTTAGCACAGAAGAGGTACATTTATCGCTCTCTTTAAAATAAATTGAGGTACTCTTTTCGATTCAGTAGATATCTGCCATGATTTGCTGGGATCTAAAATAGAATCTGAGAAGGACGGATAGTGATGCTATCTTCAAAGAATAACAGCACAAAACTTGTCAGTATACACACGGTGACTTACCTCGGATTTTGTTGGCTTTCCAGTGATTTCTTTGGAAAAATTATATTTCCCGATCATTGAGCTCACATTTCAAAATGAAGACGTCTGGTAGATGGAATGATCAATGCTTTTCAGATTGAGAAACTATATTGAATTTTCGTACAATTTTTAATTTGAAGTTTGAAACCGTCGAACATATTTTATAATGTTTACTTAGCTGCTTTGTTGAATGTTCCGTATAATTGCTTTGGGCCGTATGATATTGAATTAAACAAATCCTAGTTGAGCAGGAAAGGAACTATTAACCTTAAAAGGAAACTACGCCGAATAACTTTGCTTTCTCCCAAAAAAGTAAATCAAAATCAATCATGAAATCCGAACAGCCTCAAAAATTCTTCAGTGCTATTTGACTCGTCTTATCTACTGTGTCTGGATCGATTAAATAATGAAAATGAAGTACGAAAAAGTAATGAAAATTTGCCACCTTAAATTTCATGTAGTATTGTCGCGAACCTACTGAGAGTTTATTAAGAAATGGTTAAATTAAACTTTTGATCTGAGTATGGCTAAGTGCCCGATACACCTGTATTTTCTGTTGGTGATAATCGTAAATTTACACTCTCGCTCGGACGATGAGTTTCTTTGAGGATTGCGATGTGCAACGCTTTCTCGCATGCCTAAAAGCAGAATATACTTCAAAATAGCCATGGTGAACGTCCAGCTGCTATGGTTGATCTTCTTGTGTCGTTCCAGCTCATAAATAATCTATCAATTTTCTTTTAAAATGTAAGTGACATTGACTCGTAATCCAGTCTGTCTTTCATGACTTGCGTACAAAAGAAAGGTTTCCTGTGTCCAGTATACGACAGGGTGTTGCGCATTTTTTTCTGGTTGTGAAATTGAGTCTGATTACAGATTTTGTCCATCCGAATTTTTAAAAAATGGACAGACGTGCTGCGAGACTTCAAATATGTATACGCTCGAAACGCGTCAGTGCGTTGTGGCTGGCGGTAGTTTTGTTATGTTGCTCCGAAGACTGGTTAAATACAATGGGGTCGGTGTTTACTCTCTCAAGCTCGCAAACTTGATTTAAAGCATGTATACGCTCTTGCTGGGCTATCTATAATTATGGCCGATATGGAGACAAAATGCTGTGAAGGAAAGGCATAAACAAGCATTAGCTTGTATCAGATTCCGAAAATCTGGCTTCAACGTCATTTTCAGACGAGCAGTTAATGGAGGGCTTAAAATTAAGGGACAAGTGAGAACCCATCAATCAAGGCCAAAAATCGATGCACCTGGAAATGTACTGGATTCTAGATTTTACTGACCTACTAGTGCTATCAATTGTCCTGCAAAGAAAAAGGCGGAGAGACTACAAACATGAGAATTTGTTTGCTATTATTACGCGGCAACTCTGCGCAATTAAGCTTAGATCACAAACGAATGAGGGTCGACACTGACTTTATTTTGCTAATGTAATCAAAGCAGCATCGACGCGTAACAGCATCTTGAATTTTTTTGCAGTTTTAACTTTCTAACAGTGGTTGCTCTGCCAAGGTTTTATGTCTGCCAAGCGCTGGTAAAATCACATATTGCAAAAATGCATTTTAAGTGACCTATCTATTTTGTTGAGACATTGTTATCGAAACGGCTTCTATTGATGCAGTGGCTAAGAATTATTCTTATTACTGATGGAAAAGTCTTTGGAATCGAATGGCTTTTTTTACAATTTTTTACCTTTGTAGAAATTGAAGTCAGAGTGATCTGCACGAAAGTACTTCTGCCGTTATTATAAAGCAGTTCGCCACAACTGAGTTGAAAAAAAAGCTTATGAGTTATTCAGTCAACTATCAGCGTATCAGGTTTCCTTGCTTTGCGTGAAAGCAGGTCTCTTCTGTAACCCCATAAATAGTTTTTATCGGCGAAAGAAGCACTCTAAGTCAACCGTGACGAACATTGACATGCAAATTATAGCGCGGACTAAATTCATACAGCCAACCGGACTCTTGAGCTTCACCCCGATATAAACATTCCATTCGACTAGGAAACCTGCAAACTATTATGGTGCGATATGCTTAATAATAACGAACAAGATTCAAATTATTAAACAAGTATTTTATTGATATAAATAAGGTTGCGATCTTGATATAAACACCTGACCCATTACATATACAAATTTGTTATTATTAACTAAGAATTGTATAATGTATAAAAGGCAATTTAACAAGTATACCGGTTGTGTCCTAACTGAGAACTCATCAGATACTGACCAATGTTTTCTCTAACTACTGAGTCACCCTGCCCCACAGGGGGTTACGAAGATGATTCTACTAGACATCTGCAACAAAATCGCCACTGAGCTCGATTCGATGCCATATCGCTAAGAGTTTCTAACCAAAACTATGATGCGCACGAAGACTCCATCCTGGCAGACGAGTGGGTCCTATACTAACCCAATTTAGATGTAAGTGACTTCAATTTTTTCTGCCTTTTCAAAATCTGCCTACCTTGTTTCTTACGCCAATTTGGTGCTGGATGAGAGAACAGGGCTTTATTGAGCAATCGAAATGAGGGCATACGGAAAACGTGTCCGAGCCAACGAAGTTGATGGAGCCTTATTTGTTTTTCTAACGACGAGCTCTTGTTGTCAGATCCAAAAATACGTCTATTGATGTCAACGTTAGTTATTCGTTGTTGGTAACCAACATGGGCTATAATTTCGTTTCGTGCTTACTAGAGATTCATCGGTAGGAGCATGTATTACGCCCTTTAACCACTACATATTTGGGTGAGGAATGTATCGTCCTATTATCCCAAATTCCTCTCTCAAATATGTAGTGGATGAAGGGCGTAATACCGGCTCCTACTGATGAGTCGCCAGTAAGCACGAAACGAATGTGCATGAGATTATACTTTCCGTTCATGCTGTCTTTCGTTTATCTTTCTAATCACAACTGAACTAATGTTTTATTTAAATACGTTTTAAATGATAAACCCTCTTGCGCAGTGCTGTCCCTCTTGTCGTGGATTTGACCGCATCTTTCTTGTGCGGGACAGTTGAGGTCTCGAAATATTTGGAAAAGAACAATGGAAAATCTTGTTCCAACGTCATTTTCAGACAATCAGCTGATGGAAGGCTAAAAAAGAAGGGACAAGTGAGAACCCACCAATCGAAGCCAATAAGCAGAGCACCTGAATATGATCAATATTCAAGATTTTACCGACCTACGAGTGCTATCTATTGTCCTACTGAACTAATCTCTTTACTAGGTTAGCAACACCTAATACATGCCATATTTATATTAGCTCTCCGCAACAAAACAGTATTTAAAATGTGTGCTTATACCTCTCAAACAACGATGATCGAATGCCTGTAAGCGTCTCAGATCATCAACTCTAAGAGGCCAAGTTTCACTAGCGTATAGCAAGACTGCGCGTACAGATGCATTGTAATCATTACCTTTAAGGCAAAGTGAAATATTGGCGTTTCTCCATAAATGACGAAGGTTCGAGAAAGCTACTCTAGCTTTCGCGATCAGTATTCTCACCTCGTCGGACATATTGACTACGTTATTGATAGAGCTCCCAAGTTATGTAAACCTGTCGACTATGTCAAGATCCTCATTCTGCAGTCGCAACGTTGGAGTGAGTGGTGGGTGATCCTGTAACAGTATCTTACATTTAGAGGGTGCGAATTTCATACCGAAATACGGAACAACGTCTGTTAATCTATTCAAGGTGGCCTGGGCAGCATGCTGATTGTCGAATAATAGTACGATATCGTCCGCATAGTCAAGATCGACTACTTTACCTCCCGGGAGAACTTCAACACCTGTGTCCTGAATGTTTGGAAGAGTGTTGCTCATAATAGCATCGAATACAAAATTAAACAAAGAGCGATAAATTGGACAACCTTAACAAATACCACTTCACGTTGTAAAGTTATGCGTTAATTCGTTGTAGACTTTAACGCGACCAGAAGTATTTGTGTAGAGAGCGCGTATAATATTAACAAATTTTGTGGGCACACCGCTTTTCGACAAGATATGGAATAAAACATTGCGATCCACCGAATCAAATGCATCCTTGAAGTCTAGAAAGACGGCTATTGTGGGACGGTGATATAAATGTCTCTGTTCGAAAACTTGCCTTAGCGTAAAAATATTATCTATACAACCTCGTCCTGCGCGGAATCCGGCATTTTCTTTACTTCTATGTGATTGACGTGAAGCGCTAAGACGACGTTGGATAATCGAGGCAAATAACCTAGACAAGACTGGATTCAAGCTTATAACACGCTGGTTATCACATTAATTACGATTTACTTTTTTGAAGATCGGGATGATGGTCGACTCATTCCAATCAAGTGGTACGGTTTTCTTATTATTATTATATCGCCAACATCCTTAAACAATCCTGGAAACAAATCATCGGTGCCTATGGCTTTGCGGCCTTTAAAAGATAGGATTGCATCGCGTAGTAGTGATGAAGATAAGCAAGGCGATAATTTTGATGTTGATGTTGATGATAATGATGAATGTTATGATGGTGGTGGTGAAGATGTTGTCTATAGTGGTAGTGATGATGATAGTCATGCTGACAGTGATGATGTTTGTGCTGATGATGATAACGATAATAATGATTGTGGTGGTGATGATGATGATGCTGGTGTTAGTGATGTTGATGGTCATGTTCACGGTGATGATGGTGATGATGATTACGACATTGATGATTATGATGATAGCGAAGAAAATGTTGATGACAACGATAATGATTATGATTATAGTAATGGTGATTGTGATGGTAAGGTTGATTGTGATAATTTGATTTCCATATATATATATATGCTTGAAATTTTTCAAGTTATCTAGAATTGATGGAGATGCCAACAAAAGACCATCTCGTAAGCAGAGAAGGCTCGCCCGAAAAGCGAAAAAGAAGGAAAGGCGTCGTGCTCGCGGTATAATTGATGATGATTCCGACGACAACAACATTGCAGATAATGGGAAACCTGCTCCAGTCAATTCGACGTCTCAAACCTGCCCAGAGGGATATTTGGTTTGTCAGTGGTGTGGATGGGATATTCCTCCTGAGAAGCAGTGTGGTCATGAGACTATGTGTCGGACCGCGTGGAGACAACGTCATTTTGATTTTGCTGTAAAAGAGCAATTAAGGCAAACTCATAAAAATCGTCAATTGAAGGCGAAGAACGATGAGGTTTACCATAATTATATCAAGGTGACATTTTACTTGTTCTCTTTATTGTAAGAAAAGTCGTTTTTCCTTTAAATGTTGTTAGTTTATCTACCGTAAATTCTAGATATGGAGCTTGTACTTTATACAATTCGATTAAAACCCATTAAAATGAAAATTGATAAGCCACCTATCTTTTTTATCTCACGTTTATATCCATCATTCGAAGTGTTTTAATTTTAAGTAGAAAACATTGGGATACTTTGTATAACCGATTGTTTTTCATAAGTGAATTGGTGTTAATTTGTTTAATGTTTCAATTCACGCCGCGCATTCTACTCTACAATTTTGGGAACAACTGCACATTTCCTTTTTGTTTCTCCTAATTTGGCTGAATGATCGTATAGAAATATTGTTTGTGCGCTGCTGGTATTAACTAAAAGTTGAATAAAGTAGCAAACATAGTTCGCCTACTAGATCGGCTTCGTTCAGATTTGACATTCATGAATACTGTCACGTCCCGGATTAGAACCAATATTCAATTATTCCGGAATCATGAAACTCATCGCCAGTGCCACCGAAGAAATTCGTTGCATGTGCATTTGTTCTTGTAATGATTTATTTCATCTTAACTAACTTGTGTCTCGCCTCATACCTGAATTTCTCATTTTCTATCTCTGATCTGATACGTCAGACGCCAATCCACTTGTTGAAGTGATATTAAATTAAAATTTTATGTTAGAATTGAATTATCTATCTTTTCTGTATATACTAAAATTTCCAGTTACTCTTTATTACTCCTATTGAACTGGATTTCACTTCACAATATTTAGATTCAGAACTGTGTACGTCATCAACTGAATTGAAAATAATATCCTCACAATGGATTTGAAAGGCACAGAAACCTCCCATGATATACCGCCTACTAATCAATTCCATACCCCAACCATCATTGGAGACTGGACCTTACAGCTGGTGTGAGGGTTTGTGGGCTATTCAGTTTGCGCGAAAATATCATTAGAGTTTATCACACGAGACTGATTAACTAAGGGCTGTCATGCTAGTATTCTCAATTCTTTTCTACAAACTGGCGACATAGTAGGCATTTACATTATGCATGATGATCATGGAAGGTCGAAACGTGTCAGTGCGTTGCGGCTGGCGGCAGTTTTGTTATGTTGTTCGACGACTGTTTAAATACAATGGGATTGGTGCTTACTTCAAGCTCGCAAACTTGATTTAAAGAATTGTTACCACAACCCGCGTAATGAATTATTATTAAATTGTATTGCCTGAATTCACGATTGTCGGAGTATATACCAACTTGGCGTGTGCAGAATGAGACTTGCTTGAAAACCTCGACATACCAACCAATCGCATTTAGATTTTAATTAAGGCTAGGTATGTGCACATGCTTCCCTATTCGGAGGCTGTGGCTTTAAATATACGTCCAGAATTGCGAAAATAAAACTATTCGCTTGTGTATTGGTATTACCATGAGGCTAAGTTGTACTTGTCATGGTTATATGTGGACTGTAAAAGAACACTTGGTCGCCCATTCCTAATGATGGTTTGTATTTGGAGTTTTCCTTCTAGATAGTCTGTCAACCAAGGCTGATGAGCACTATCTGCCAAGATGCCAGTGGCCAAAGTTTCCTTCAGAAGCCGAAACTTGTCCTTCACTGCTGGAACGATTGCACTCATTCTGTCACTACACATTTAACAAAGTTACAGTGCAGTTAGAGCAAACTCGATGCTTCACATAATACGGGATGATGGCTATGTCCCTTTATAGCCCGGCAAAATTCATGCTACCAATCCCGGGTTGACTAGCTTGAGCCCGCCGGTCGTCAGGCCGAAATTTCTATGGCTACAGGACATGCTGATGTCGCCTTGCCCGAATGCTAACTTGGCCATAATGGTGTTGTGAATAGGTTTAGTTTGCCTCATTTCTGTGAGCTATCCTGATAAATTTACTCATAGTAGCAAGGTATTCCTTCTCTCTCTGCCTCTCTCTCTCTCTCTCTCTCGTAAATCTCACTAATAATTTGTCTAAATTCACTTATATACTTTTTTTCACTCCTTATGGTTATATAGAAGTGAAACATTGTCACTTTTGACTTTTGTATGGCTGGACATGATGATGATGACCATGAGGCCGTCCGAGCTCCTTGCAAAACTGTGTCTATTTATATTGGCCTACCATGTCTTGATGGAATGAGTGATTTATCGGCATTAGATGATTCACAGTACTCCATGATGCGTTTATTTGCAGATGCAAATTGTATATTTTTACTTGTTTTATTTAAACTCTTCGCTCTGAAGGCATCAATACATGTATTTCCCACGTAGATTGAGTTATGGAATTTTGTAAAACTGCGCTTGGTCTTTGCACTCCAATTTTTTCCTCATAGTACAAGTTTAGTCTTCTACGAGGTTTTCATTATATCCTTACGTTTATATGACAGTGCAACGTTGATTACTAATATTTTTTTGTTTTGCTGTGCATGCTGATGATAATGGATTGTGTATTTTTCTTCCATTTATTATAAAATTACTTCCCATTTAATTTATCTTCTTTTGGGTTTATTTGACCCTAGCGTTTATTGAATGAGGATCATTGTTAGGGAGGGGCGATTTCTGTGTTATATGCACGCCTGCTCGAACATTATCGCTCTCTTTTCTCCTGTCTAGCGTGGCACATTCATCTGTATCGCTTGGACATGATTTATGTCAGCGAACGGATTTATTTCAATGCCGCGTTTTGCGTACGCGGGTAATAGTTGTACACGGGCAGTTACACAAAGATCCGATTCTTCACACTTTCCGATTTTGTTGTCTTTGATCGGGTTGAATTCTTCTTTTTTCAACTGGAAATGCGGTTCTATCACATCTTTGTTTACTGGCGACGTTTCGGTGCCTACTTTCCAGCACCATCCTTATGCAACATAGTAAAAACTACACAATAGCAGATTTAAGCAAATGTGGTAACCTCGTTCCAAAACCATTCTATTTATATATAATTGACTCAACACTATTTTTAATCATATGATTTGTCTCAGTAACTAAACTCAATATATAACTATTTATAATTAGCAGACCAATCATTACCTCACCTATCTCAAATTCCCGGTATACGTAATCTCATCTCGTATGCAGAATATTGTAGGGGAGAGAGACAGTATCGAACCTTTTGTTATTTGTTATAACTGTATTGCTACTATGTCACGGTAATCAAAATTCAAAAATGATAAAAAACTAAAACCTTGAATGTCATATATTGTATTTTATTTAAAGCCGGGAACAATGGTGTATGAGGTATTGCGCACATAGCAACAAATTAGTTCAAATATGGAGCAGCAAGTTTCGTAGATGGTTGGAGAGTGAATGTCATAGCGACGCTTAGGTGAAAGATTAAAGAGAGAAAGATAGAGATAGTATGGACAACTAACGTTTTTCAAAAAACTAATCGTAAGCACAATGCGAAGTTAATCAACTCATAGAAATAATTGCATAAGACTATTTGCTCATATGACTAAAATAATTCATTATATCTATATACATATATATCTAAATATAATATCGAAACGTCGCCAGTAAACAAAGATGTGATAGAACCGCATTTCCAGTTGAACAAAGAAGAATTCAACCCGATCAAAGACAAAACAAAATCGGAAAGTGTGAAGAAACGGATCTTTGTGTAACTGCCCGTGTACAACTATTACCCGCGTACGCAAAACGCTGCATTGAATTAATTGAATTGTACACACATCAACAAAATTTCAAAAGGCGAACGGATTTGTTGCTCTTCAATTTTAAATTTTAATTACTTGGACTTTATCACTGTAACGTGAGATTGAATTCTTTCAAGCGGTCCTATATTTCCGCATCACCAAATTCGATCAGGATGTGACTTTAATCGGGAATTGAATATTTTTCCAATTTCCCTTTAAATGGATAGAAGTGACTGGTTGGTTGTACTAGATACATTGCCAATCTTGTTCGCTTGGCAATTCACTGCATAATTACGTCGACATGGATATGCTTATGGAGGAACTCACATTGTTCATAGACTATTATATATTATTTGCACATACATATATACACACGTATAAACACACACACACACATATATATATATATATATATATATATATTACCCCTGCTTCTTGTATATGGCAGTGAAACAATAGACACTTTTTGTTTTTGTATGGCCGTGCGTGATGATGATGATGCTGAGGATGATGAATATTTATTCTCAAGTCCAAACTTCAAAAGTTTATTAATATCGTAGTTTTTCTCTATTTCCGTACACATTAATTTTAACGAGATAATATGTGGAGATTTTTCACTTAATGAGTTTTGTAATTGATTAAATGTCTTACAAATATTAAAGAATAAATTGAGCTGATCTGTAAGCTTTCCAATTTTAGGTGGAATAATTGAAGATAATTCGTATTTAGTCCTTCTGTAATAATATTTGTAGACCGGGTTCGCATAGACGCCTCGCCGCTAATTTCATGGGAAATATCTATTATTCAATCGACTTATCTTTTTAACCATAAGGATTGTAAAGATGGAGTTTAAGTCTACAATTTTAAATAGCAAAAAACAGAACAAATACATTTCACAGCTCTTACTTGTACAGCTACTAGCTTATGAGATGAACAATTTTAATTGGATACAAATTTTCATCTGAGTATTGGAAGATTTGTCTTATACAAATAATATACATCTAGAGTTATAAATGCACATCCTGATTAGAACAAAACGCCATCTTTACTGTATTCTCTCCACAGAAGCTGTAAAATGAAGTGTCATTCCAAGATTCTTTGCTTTCAGACCTAGTCGGATCTCGATAACATCACCACACACTGATTAATGTAGATCATTTCTACAGTCAGTTTTTCACGCTTGCGTTTTCTAAATCATTCATCTGCAATCCAAGCATTATTAAATTTAAACTCAGATCCTTAATAAATAATGTTAAAAATGCCAAAAATCGGTACACCTGGAAATGTAAAGGATAAAAGATTTTACCGACCTACGAGTGCTATCAAAGGACCCGCACAAGGAAACAGCGGCGAGAATACAAACAAAATGGACAGCACCGCGCAATATACATCAACATTTAAGAATCGCTTAATGTTAGACTGTTTGTCGAATATTCCGTTTTTTGAATCTACCGGAAAGATAATTTTCAAATCATGAGCAAACTTGAAGATCTGACCACATACGATCGCCTTCAGTTAGGAGGCAAAAACTATTTCGATTAAAATCGGAACTAATTTAGAGCTTTTTGTTATTCCAGGCTTTTTACGTAACAGTCAGGATTACTGATTGTTAGCTTGAAAAGGCATGCTTAGAAGTTCAGCAATCTTATAATGTACGGATTTGCCTTAGGTGAGTTTTTAAAGTGATATTTATTAGGATTAAACAATAACTGATGGCGATGAAAATGATTTAAATCAAGCTTATGAGCACGATATAAACACCAATTCTATTACATCTGCATTTGTCAGTGTAAACTACGAATTGTATAAAGTAGCAAAGGATGTTTATTCAATAGACTGGTTTCAACCTTATAGAGAACTCTTCAAGTACTGTGCATAATTTTATCGCGAACAGAACTCAAGCCGGGGCACGTAAGGTTCGGTGTCTGTCACAATCGGTTGCGGCACCCTGCCACACATTGAAAACACACTTTTCAGTTGTTTACTAACCTATTTCTATGGTTAGCCTTTCCTTCATGTGGAGCCTATATGACATCGACTTAAACCTAAATTTCTAATTAACCATTCCAAATCATCCATTATCGAATAGACACTGCGCTACCTTGCGGAGTGGTTTTGAATTAATATATATATATATATATATATATATATATATATATATATATATATATATATATATATATATATATATATAGACCATAATTTCTTGCGTGGATAGTGATTACAATTATATAAATGAAGGTTGCAAGCTTGGTATAAACAAGGATCCTGTTATATATACATGTGTCAGTGTAACTTATGCATAGTATAATGCGATGAAGGCAATTCACCCAGTAGCCCGATTTCGTCCTTATCGAGAATTCTTCAAGTACTGCTCAGAATTTGATATGCTAGATATAACTTCAATCCATTATAGAGAGAGAGAGAGAAGAGAGAGAGTATATATATATATATATATATGGTATATATATATATATATATATATATATATATATATATATATATATATATATATATATATATACATTTTTCTTCACCAATCACGCAGTCGATTATTGTTTAGTTATATTAATCATCAATTCTTTACTACTTCGACAACTATCGTAATGCCTATTCGATAATGACACAATTGGAGTCGGCTAGTTGGAAGTTTATGTTCAAAGCCATGCCAAGTAGGCTCCAATTGTTGTAATGGTTAAAAATATGTGAAGAGGACTCAGAAACGCTGTAAGTTAATAAAATAGATTGTTTATTGTCATCCCTGAGTGAGATTACTGTCTAAAATTAAAATTCATCGTTAACCTTATTATTTTTGCACAATCGTGTTCTAGTCTTTGCTCTAAACCATACAAAGAATGCGATAAGTCAGAAGTATGTCCCACTTTCTGAACATTACATATCAATTTACGAAATATGATTTCTAATTACAATATGAATTCACTTTTCTTTTTATCCGCCCGTAATACAATTTTTTATTTTATATTTGCAATATTAATGCAGAAGTTTGTAACTAAATCTTTTATTTTAGATTTGGAAATTATTGTCTTTTCTGACCATCGGCGAATAGCTATTAATAAAGAATCTATTTTCTTATCCAACATATATAGTCTGAACATTTTGATAATAATGATCAGATTACATTTAACAACATTGTACCTTTATATTTGTACTATACATAGCCGTCTGTAAATCGTTTTTTAAACGGTGCCAGTAAACGAGCAATTTTGGAATGAAGTATTTAAAGGATTAAAAGATTATTCAGACGAAAAATTTATTTCTGTTGAAACAATGCAAACACCCATGGAACATAATACTAAGATTATAAAATATATTCCATATAATATATATATATTTATGTGTGTGTGTATGTGCACGTTTATAGGACTGAGTGATTCGTTTTTACTTCTATTTTGTCTTGTCCTAACCTGAGCTCTTACACACGTTTTTCTCTCTCTCTTATTCTGTGGATACAATTCATTCGCATCATTTGAACAGCATTTATGTCAGTTGACGAGTCTGTGAAGCATTTGACAACGGAGTGATGTGCACTTGGATCGATCCGTATTTGGCTTTCTTTTTTTCTTAAGAGCATCTCAATAAGGCTGGCTCCTTAACCTAGCTAGATGTGCTTCAGTAGACATACTTTGAACCTCTATAATTTTTCTGTAGTTGTCTTAGTCGGGCATTAACCAATAACCTGATAAATCAAATAATTTTGTTGTCATAGCGATGAATTGTGTTTGATTAAATTATGATGATATTTTTGTGAAAATACCTATTATCAATTAGCTGTAATTTGTTTTGAACACGACGATTAACTAATTTTTCTCATTAATTTTGCTTCTAATTCTTACTTTATTGTCTTACGTAAAATTTGATTACAAAGTAACAAAGTGTGTGTAATTTTCAGATGCATATAATATTTTGTTGTGTGAATACTTACTCTCTCCTATTTTAGCTATTTGCAAATATTTACACTTGAACTGAATCCGTTGACAATTAAAAGTGCTTGTTTTTATCTTTAATGTATCCCTCGTGCGTTATTTTAGGACAATTAGGAAGGAGATTTCAACTTTAAAAAATAATGTCTGGTTTTTTTCTTATGGTTATATTGCAGTGAAACATTAGTATGGCTGTGTGTGATGATGAGGATGATGATGATGAGATTTTTAAAAAATACACTAAATGAATGTGTCACCCCATTGATTTAGCTGAAATTACTTTTTTCTCTTTGAGTAGGAGCTTGAAAACGCTTCTAACGATGAAATTCAACCGATCTCATCTACGCTTGCTCAACAGAGACAGTCAACATTTTGTGAAAATGGAACCTTCGAACACATTCATGTGAGTACACCCACTGGCCCGGTCACAATTGTTCGCTTAAACACTGCTCAATTGGTGAAGAACTGTGAAAAGCCAAGTAAAAACTGGTCATCTAGAGGCCATCGCAGTCGATCAAGATCAAGAGCACGTTCAAAATCATGTGAGCCCGATCATGATGGGAAAGTCTCAGCGAAAGCAGTATGTTGTTGCAACGTATTAGAAATGTTCTTTAATATTTATACAAATGAAAATACTTTCCGAAAGTAAGACTATATCTTAAATGTCTCTATGCTGAAGGCACCAAATATCTGTTTTGAATTAAGTTAAAAGTAGCAGTGACATAATTTTTGGGTCATTGACTTTTATTTTACGTACTCCATAGAATTAGGAGCCCATACAGATTGCTTAGGACGAGTCGACCATCATTCCCACCTTCAAGAAGACCATTTGAATTTGTGCAATAATCATCGTGGTATACTTCGGTTGCTTTTAAGGTATTTGCTTCATTTATCATGTCTATGCGCTTCGTTTGAAACACATTAGATAAGAACAAGCAGGTTTCCGGTCATGACCTGGTTGTATAGATAAATTTTTTCATCATCATCATCATCATGTACAGCCATACAAAAGTCAAAAGCGACTAATGTTTCACTGCCACATATAACCATAAGGAGTGAAAAATGTATATAAGTGAATTTAGACAAATTATTAGTGAGATTTACGAGAGAGAGAGAGAGAGGCAGAGAGAGAAGGAATACCTAGCTACTATGAGTACATTTATCAGTATAGCTCACAGAAATGAGACAAACTAAACCTCTCCACAACACCATTACTGCCAAGTTAGCATTCGGGCAAGGCGACATCAGCAATACAGCTTCCTTGCGGATTTCACTGTATCACGTCATAAATAAACCAAACTTCGCAGTTAACTTTGCCCTACTAAGAAAAGCAAGTTACGAAGATGATTCTACTAGACATCTGCAACAATATCGCCACTGAGCTCGATTCGATGCCATATCGCTAAGGGTTTCTAACCAAGAACTATGATGCGAACAAGGACCCCATCCTGACAGACGAGTGGATCCTATACTACCCAATTTGGATGTAAGTGACTTCAATTGTTTCTGCCATGTAAAAATCTGCCCACCTTGATTCTTACGCCAATTTGGTGCTGGATGAGATAACAGAGCTCTACTGGACAATCGAAATGAGGGCATATGCAAAACGTGACCGAGTGGACAACACTGACGAACACCACTGCTGGTTGTAAAGTTATGCGTTAATTCGCTGTAGACCTTAACGTGACTAGAAGTACTTTTTTAGACAGCTCGTATAATATTTACAAATTTGGTGGGCACACCGCTTTTCGACAAGATACGGAATAAAAAACTGCGATCCACCGAATCAAATGCATCCTTGAAGTCTAGAAAGACGGCTATTGTAGGACGGTGATATAAATGGCTCTGTTCGAGAACTTGCCTTAACATAAAATTATTATTTGTGCAACCTGGTCCTGTGCGGAATCCGGCATGTTCTTCTCTTGTATGTGATTCACGTGAAGCGCTAAGACGATGTAGGATAATCGAAGCAAATAGCCTAGATACGACCGGAGTCAAGCTTATACCACGATGGTTATCGCACGAATTACGATTGCTTGTTTTGAAGATGGGAATGATGGTCGACTCATTCCAATCAAGTAGTACGGTTTCCTCATTCCGTATAATATGAAAAAGTTTGGTCAACACTCCTGAAATTATATCGTCACCATCCTTAAACAATCCTGAAAGTAAATTATCGGGGCCTGCGGCATGGCGGCGTTTACGAGATAAGATTGCATCGCGTTCTTTTAACTCGGATGGTCCTTCCGGACTAACAGTTGATGCAGACATGCTTTCGGGAATCGGAATTGACGCCGTTGGCCACGAAAATTGGTCTCTAAGTGTTCAGCCCACCTGTCAAGACGACTTATTTTATCGGTTATTAAATCGTTGTTACTATCATTTATAGTTTCGCTAACTTTTAATTTTCTCGGACCTGTTGTGTGGATAAGTTGGAACAAACAGCGACTATTACCTGACGCGAAAGTTACTTCCATTTCTTCAGCCTTTATGGTCCAAAGTTTTTCGAGATCGACTTTTAGAATGCGCTTAAGTTAGCGTCTTATATTGCCTCGGGTATTATTATGAGTCGAGCCAGGTGGAATTTGGCGCCTTATTTCGAGTATCTCCATATATTTTACAGAGAGCCAGTGATTATTTCTACGGGGGCCTGCTATGCCACATACAGTAGTACCTGCATTGTGCATAGTGGAACTTATCTTGGACCAAAGTATATTCGGATTTTCGCCATCCAGACCAGTTAGATTAGCCTTAGAATATTTTCATAATTTTGTCGGAAGGACGGTTGTTCGAGTTTGCCTACATCAATTTGTGGTTTATTCTTAATTATTTTCCCGGAAAATTTTAGTGCAAATCTACAACGGATAAGTGCATGGTCCGAGTCGACATAAGTGTTCCAAAAAGAACGACAATCCTGGATGCAACCACGCCATCTATAACTAATTGCTACATGATCTATTTGAGTCCACCGTTGTCCGGGTGCTGGAGGACGCCATGTAGCACAACGTCTAACACTACGTCTGAAGTTTGTACTACTTAAATATAGTCTATGTTCAGCGCAGCTATTCAAAAGCCGTTCACCATTATCATTGCGAGTCGAGCTTAGAGTGTATCTTCCACCTAAATGAAATTCTGTGTTACTTAAGCGCCCAACTTGAGCATTCATGTCACCCATAACCAGGACTATATTCGAACTTCGTGCTTTACTTAGTAAGGAGCTTAATTCGGAGTAAAAAGCGTCCTTGCTTTCTTCTGTGCTGCAATCGGTAGGAGCATATGCAGATACAACGAAGAGGCAACGATGATAACGGTTTTTTGCTTTGATTTTAGTAGATTTATTTAAACGTGCCGCATACAATTGACTATTTAAAGGGATCCATTAAATTAAACAAGCTTCGGATCTCGCGCTAAGGGCAATACCAACGCCTCTTTTACCAGCTTGAGAGAACTCTGTGGAACCTGATGTTCGAAGCCAATAACGCGTAGATAGCGATGGTGCAACCAGTTCTGTAATGCACGTTGGAGCCTGTATTCTGGTTTCAGGTACATATCGCCGTCCTACAGTAGCTTTCTTTCCAGAACTTAGAGGTGCTTTCTATTCACCTGGTCGCAATATTCTATTCAATGTTCTCTCGAAATGTGTTGTGACCATCAAATTTCTAATTATTAAACGCACCCTCAACACAAAAACCTCTGGCCGCATTAATGTTTTCCACCAATAATCAGCAGTTGTTTTTGTCAAGGCTGTCCATTATCCCTATTTTTGTTTAATTATTTAATAGATACTATTATAAACAGTCATCCATACGTCCAGAATACAGGTGTCGAAATTCTTCTTTGGGGGTAAATAGGTTGATCTTGACTATTAAGACGATAAAGTATTATTTTTCGACAATCGAGATTCAGCTCAGGCCACCTTGAATAAATTGTCTGTCACGCCTTTCGGTATGAAATTCGCACCCTCGAATTGTAAGAGAGCTTTTGAAGGATCAGCCACTACTCACTCCAGGTAAGTATGAGAATCGCGAAAGCTAGAATAGCTTTCTCAAACCTTCGCCATTTATTGAGAAAGGCGAGTATTTCACTCTGCCTTAAATTTCGTGTTTATAATGCATCTGTACGCGCAGTCTTATTATACGTTAACAGGTATTGAACCATCGTTGTTTGGGAGGCATAGCACATGTTGGTTACCAAAAAAGATTAACCAATTAAACAATAATTCATAGCGCGGGGGTGGTGACAATTTTTTGCTTTCCATATATATGCAATGCGGTTTGATTCTCGTTAGTCAGTTTGCTGTCGTACTCTGATGATGATCATGTAATATCGAAACGCGTCAGTGCGTGCGAATGGCGGTAGTTTGGCTATATTGTTCGACAATTGGTTAAATACAATGGGATTGGTGTTTACTTCAAGCTCGCATACTTTAACATTGGCATCCGTAGACGTATTTTTGGATCGGCCAACGTAAAAAAAGATAATGGTCCATCGACTGCATTGGCTCAGTGGCGTTTTGCGTAGGCTTTCATTCCGATTGCTCAATGGAACAATAACTTCTCACCCAGCGCCAAATTGGCGTAAGAAACAGGGTGGACAGATTTTGATATGGCAGAAACAGTTAAAGTGAACTTAACTTAAAGGGGGTAGTGTGGGACCTACTCGTCTGCCAGGATAGGGCCCTCGTGCGCATCCCAGTTAGTGGACGGACACCCTGCGCGATATGGCATCGTGCTGAGACAAGTGGCGTTCGTTATCCAGATTTCTAGTAGAATCATCTTCATAAATTTCTTTTTATTTATTGTGCAGAGTTGTAGGTTCGGTTTTATATATGAATTGGGTGCAGTGAAAACTGCAAGGAAGCTGTATTGCCGACATTGCTTTGCCCCAAAGTTGACTTGGCCATAATAATGTTTTGTAGAGGCTTAGTTTGCCTCACTTGTGTGTTTTTACTAGGTAAATATAGTCAGAATAACTAGATCCCCACCTCATAAAATATTTTTATTATGATTATATGGCAGCGAAACATTAATTACTAATTATTTGTAATGCTGTGCATCATTTCTTTGATGATGGTGAGGTTGATGATGACCCAGGTTCGAGCCCTGTTCGCATTATTTGTGGGTAGTACGTGATGAGTTCCCCATAAGGATGCAAACCGATCTACTGAATGAATTGCCTTTATTAAATTATAGAAAACTTAGTTTATACTGGCAAATTCATGTATAAAGTTGGCCTTGTGTTTAAACTAAGATCGCAGCCTTGATTTAAACAACTTTTTAGCATGTTTTAATGTAAAATGTGGACAAACTGATCGACCATTTATTGTAAATGCATATGTCGATTTCTAGACCTATGCTATTGCAGCAAAGAGGAGAGAAGCGCTCGTCAATTCGCTGTTGGATTCTGTTCACCCGAACGATGTTTGCGGATTGGTAAAGGCTGTGCAAAATATTTGCTCAATGCGCTGTTGCGCCCAACTTGTCCGTCAACCAAAAAGTCAGACTGGTACCATTTCTGTAGCTGACAACTATACAAACGCCGGGCAGGACAGAAACAACCATGATGTTGTTACTGCAAAGGATATATCGATAAGAGCGAATCGACACATTGAATTGCTAGAAGTAAGTGTTCTACAATTAGCCAAATTGTAATTGTGTACGTATCTTTACATTTAGGCAATTCTTAATTGTTGTGTCTTTTCCGTGGACAGAGTGGAGAAGAAACTTAGTTGAATGGGAGAAATAATTCTTTCTTATTTTCTCCACATGAATGCCTACATAAGATGAGATCAGAGTGATCCCTACTGAGGGCTCCATTAGAGTTTGGATTATATTGCTGATAAATCAATGCTTCTCAAATATTCCGTTTGTGGAATAACGGGCACTCTGGAGACCACCGAATGAGTTATAGCGGTTTCTATGCCCTGGTAGTAACTTGGTAGCTTTACTAGTAGTTCATGTGAGCAAGGCAAATGATGAATGCCCGCCTATGTCAGCACAACGTGATGGACACACTGGTCTTTAGGTCGTACATTTCTGTTTTGACATTTCAAATATGCATATATTTATACAATTCAAAATCACATTTATCGACTTTAATGCTATCTATAGAATCCCTACTTTTCTCTCTATCTGTCTTTAAATCTGGATGTATGCTTATGGAAACTTTTAGAAGATATATCAGTACAGCATACATGTTTGAACAAAAGTAAATATATCCCGAGGCCTCTACTGTACCCTGTTCACCGCTAGACTACCACAAAATTTCCTCACGCTAGTGTCTCGTGCAGAGCAAATGTATGGTGCAGCGTGATTTAACGATAATTATTGCCAATAATAGAATATAGATAAAAAGATTTTTATCCTGCCCCTCCGGCGGCTCCAGGCCTCCGCCGCAGTTGCCTCGTTGGCTTGGCAGGCAGAATGGCGTTCCACAACAAGGTTCGATGATAATCAAACACCAAAATGTGGCCCAATAGTACTGGTCAACTCGTATACTTTGCTATTGCATGGTGCCATTGGACGCTCATTTGGCAACGAAATTAACCAAACCTAGCGGTATATCATTAGTTCAAATGTTTACACTTAAAAAATGACATGTGAAAGAAACTGTTTACTTTTGCTTTTTCTCATGAGAAAATTATTAAGAATTTTGTAAAGACTAGTATTGTGAAAATGTATTGAATTCACTTTTCGTCCATTTACACAGTCTTCCTGTGTTTGATTTAGTTTTAGAATTAAATCCGAATTGTTTAAACTGCCAGCTTATTGTTGCTGAATTAAGATAGCTTTTATTTACAGCCATTCTATGCGTTAAGCATGCGTCTTGCTAGTCCTTGGTATTTCGCGCTTACCGACTATTGCTGCTAGATTGCAAATGAACGTGAGTCAAATCGCTTGTAATATATTACTTAAATGATTTTGTGATTGACAGACAAACTAATTTCGAGTTCCGTCCGCGGTTAATTATGGGCAATACTTCAAGAGTTCCCAATAATTGCAGAATCAGTCTGTTGGATTAATTGCTTTTACTACCTGATTTAATGTTTAGTTTATACCGCCAAATATATATTATGAAAATTCCACATCTGATCTCTCAAATCTATATATATATATATATATATATATATATATATATATATATATATATATATATATATATATATATATTCATGATTCTTATGTAAAAACAAAAAGAAATTTTATCAGATATAAGAAAATTTTCTTTCTCATGGTCTTTTCAAATATCTACTCATGAACATATCTTTATATATAAATTGGAAAGCAAAACAAGATAGAAATATGTGAACATGTATGTATATGTGAATGTATATGTTAAAGTGTAGAGCGCAAAGAACGCAATTGTGGTTAAATCATTATTATCAGTGTATTAAACAATTACGGTTCCCAGGTGATTTGGTACGCAGTTTACGCAAGTCAAAACTACGAGTCAACCGAAGAAATCTTACAAGGTTGGCGTATT
This sequence comes from Eudiplozoon nipponicum, assembly GCA_029291075.1. Taxonomy (NCBI): domain Eukaryota; kingdom Metazoa; phylum Platyhelminthes; class Monogenea; order Mazocraeidea; family Diplozoidae; genus Eudiplozoon; species Eudiplozoon nipponicum. The sequence continues at coordinate 50,630 of JAQBSW010006133.1, forward strand.
CTAAAATTGAGCAGTTGAAGGAAGATGAAGCAGTGCCACAGGCAAGAATTGGGTGTGTATCTTGTGTATTAGATGAACTAAGTCTTTTTGCAAGAATGAAATTTTTGATGTTTTTGCCGACAGTTATAAAGAAAGATAAAGCAAGAATTTTGAACAAATTGGAAAAAGATGTAAAACCGGGAGTTTTGTGTGATTTAATACCGACCGATCTTGATAAGCGTGTGCTTAACTTATCAAAAGTGCCATGCGATCAGCTAACAATGGAGGCACTATCGATGGGCCGAAATTATGGAATACATCCTTCTAATAAATTCGATGTTGATTTTGAGGCAGCATTTGAATTGTTATTTGAACAAACAGCTGACTTGGAGCCTACCAGTATTGATTATAAAAATTGGTTCAAGGCTACACTAGTTGATCAGGCTTCACACTTGAAATCGTCTAAATGTGCAGAGCAGCATGCGTTGACAAAGCAGCATCTAAATGCACTTAGAAATATCAGCAGAAATGCAGACATCAAAATACTACGCGCTGATAAAGGAAAGAGCGCAGTTATAATGGACAAATCTGAATACGTACAAAAGATGGAAAACGTGTTAAATGACAATACA